>VZDJ01000601.1:3206435-3218915 GCA_008694505.1 Cyanoderma ruficeps
CTCCGGGTGGTGCCATGGGTGACATGGGAACACGGGAGGATGGACCTGTGTTTCCTGTGGGGGGTCTGTGGTGCGAGAGAGACTCCCCTCTCTCTCTGGATGGATGGATTGAAAATTGTGTTTTTAAGGGATAATGGCTTGGATTGGGAACCCAGGGTTGTGGAAGGTTTAAGCAAGTAGATGAAGGTATGTGCTGGTGTCAACTGTTGAGCATGTAAGGGATGGAAATTGGGGGGAGGAGGAAAAGTGTTCTGGGAGGTTTTCTTTTCTGCTTTTGGGTGATTGGGTTTTCTTTTCGTGTCTGGTGTCTGTTGTTATGTAGGTTAATAAATGTTCTTTTTCTATTCCAAGTTTTAGGCCTGCTCTGCTCTGTTCTTGACCACATCTCACAGTAGCTCATTAGAGAAACATACACTCATGGGTGCACTGGCATTTGGCCAGCGCCAACCCATGACACCTGCCATCTTAAGCAGAATAAACAGAGAATGTGTGATTAACCATATTGGTCGGACCTGCGTTGCTCTCAGCTCAACCTCTCATTATTTTTGGGGGTTCCCTGCTTCATCAATGTAGGCAAAATATTGTGCCTGGGCCCACCAGCACTGTCGTGGTGCCTCAGCCTGGGCTGTGGCTGCATTGTTGTAGAGTGGCGTGAGTTCTGCATTTCTGCAGCTCTTGATGTTGCTCACTCAGAGACCCACGTCTGCCAGCAAGGTCACCAGCAGCTCTGTCCACTGAGCCTGAAGGATGGAGAGAGGGAGAGATGGAGGGAGGGAGTCTGCCCTTGGCTGAGCTTTGCCAAAGCTGATGACTGTATGCTGCCAGGGGGAGATGAAGAGATGTTTCAGCAAGTGCCTGTGGGAATATACCTCCCACCTCCTCATACTGATGTTGCTTTGCACAACTGGTTTCCTGATGCCTGTTATCACTACCAAAATTTAAATGTGTGGGCTGGAAGTTGAAGAGTGAGCCTACTGCTCTTTTGTGAAGAGCACTGCTTGGTCATTGTTAAAAACACTGCCAAGTCCTCCTGTGTACAGGACACCACCAATTTTTCCAGGCAGCAGGAAGACCTGGAGCAGAGCCTGTAAGAGTCCATGTCCTGAGGCTGTCAGCCCTTCTGGTTCCATCCATGGCCCTGCTGTGCTTTCTCCAATATCATAAAATTTTGCATTTTGCACACTGGCTGGGCTTAGCCAGCAACTACACTTCATGTTAGAGCCCCTCCTGGCTCCACTCTACTCCCAGAAGAGGATGGGGAGGGTGATGTTGACTCTGAAATCTCCTCTGAGAGCCCTTGAATTGCCCCACACTCATGGGCAGGGCAGGAGGTTTTCCACACCAAGCTGTTGTTGAGATGTACAGGCATCTCTGCTGCTGCACATCCACTGTTGTGTTTTATTAATAAAAAATAACTGTGTGTTTTCCCTATATACATTAGTGTTTCCAGGGGAGTGGGAACCATCATGGATTTCATAATAATTTCCAGGATTCTGATGGAGACACCCTTTGGGAATCAGCCTTCCTAGCACCTGCAGTGAGGATACCACATGCTCCCAGTAGCAGGACAGGAAAGGGGAGCCTGGTCCTGGGGTGCTCTGTACATGAGAGAACTGTGAGGTGGCAAAACCCATCAGCAACCAGGCCTGACAAAGGAAAATAATTTAAACAAAGACAGAAATTTGTGATGTGTTAAAAACATGGCAGCTCTTTGTTCTTCACTAACCCAAATTTATAGAAGGAGCCAGCAAGTGGTTTTTGAGAGCATTTCAGACATTGGAATTTGAACACTGATTTAGGGCAGTAAAGGGAATTAATTGCAAGTGATAGAGGTTAATAGGTGTTTCACAAGGAAATGGAATGGATCACATCCTGTGGGGTGCCTGCAGGTGATTCTCATTCCCCACCAACTCATCTGTGAATTCCGTCATCTGTCCTGGGGTATATAAACAGCCAGAGAAGGTGCAGAAGTTTCCTGGTGTACAGAGCCTAGGGTTTGGGCTGGTGAGGGGCTTTCACATGGAGCTCTCCCCTCCCTGCTTTGTGGCAAAGGTACAAAAATTAATTAAAATAAATCTCTTACCCCACCACAGCAGTGGCTGTGGGGGAAAGGTGAGCAGCCCCTGCTCCTTGGCTTTGCTGTGCCTTGGGAGGCACTGCTAAGGCGTGGGGCTCTTTCCCATGTTACACTGTTGTCGGAAAGCTGCTTATAGAATATACAGACTTAAATAAAAACGTATAAAAAAGATAACTAGATTTTAAACCTTGGAATGGGTGTTAAGGTTGATAAAAGCCTGGGGTGGGTGGTTTTTTGAACTTGAGAAGCTGGTTGCTATGTACACTTTCTCCTGTTTGCAGGTTCTACCTTCTGACTAACTGCTCTTGTGGAAGTTTCCTAGTTGAAAAAGTGGGTGTTGGGAAGTGGCTCAACCTCTTTTAGATGAGCATACCAGAGTCCAGGTGATTTTCAAGAGATCATTCAAAATATTGCAATGTATGTGATAACAGGCAGCTTTCAACATGTTGAATAATGAGTAACCATGAAAAGAGTTTCTTTTGGAGGTTTTGTAATCTGTTGTAGACCCTCTGTTGTGTTACACTAAAAATGAGATCTGGAGTGTTTGCTGTCATTTATGCTGAAAAAATGTTAGAAAAAACAAGGCTGAATTCATTGAAAGTAACTCCCTAAGCTTCTTTTGATTGTCATGAAAGAGGCTATTAAGACTTTGTAAGAAAGGAGAAGACAAAGGACTGGAAAATTAGAAACTATGAAAACTTTCCATTTCTAGGTTAAATGAGCCTTGTTGGAGATGTTGTTGGCAGAAGGAAGAAGGATATAATCAAATTTATTTAGATGTGTTTGTCTTGGGGCACCAGGAAATATGCTGGAGTCTGAGGTATATAGATTTATCACAGCATGTACCAAATATATTTGCTGGGTTTCCCCCCTTTGAGAAAGAAAAAGCCTTCTTTTTCAAAAGGGACAAAATTTCAAAATTTTGTTAACTAAAATTGGTATTCTATTTCATAAGCTATCACTCTGTAAGTTGTTGCATATTTGAATAGGTTATTTCACACTATAAGGAGAAAGTGCCTCTTGAGAAAGACTATCAGTGTATTAATTAGAAGGGCTTTTGCTACAGGATATCTCTGGATGTGGCATCAAGAGCCAATTTATTAACCAAAGATTTTCATTTGAAAGTCAGCTGCAGCAATCAGAGCTCAGACCTTGTCTGTGAGAGCACTTTCACCTTCTTAAACTGCACTTAAATTTCAGTGTAGCTGAGTTTAGCAAGACTGTAGCCCAAATACCTAACCTGGTGGCATAAATTTTCCTACCCAAGCTCTCATCTGATTAGACCTTATGCCCCCCTTCCATGCATAGTGCAGCTGTAGGAGAGGTTTGGGGGTGATTTTGTAGGGGTTTTTTATGTTTATTTTTTTGGCTAGGCTTCTATTCATTGATTGCAGGTACAATTGCTACAGAGGCCTGCAGCAACCAGCATCTGAACTCTGTGCCCTGCTCCAGCAAAGAAAGCTGCTGGTGAAGTGATAAACTGATTGAAAATGCACTTGAGAGATGAAAAGCATGTGCATGTCCCCTTGTGTGATGGACACTGCGGTGTGGATGTCACTGCTGAGTCAACTCCACAGTGCTCAGTGCTGGCTCAGAACTTGTCTCTTCCTTCCTTTTCCCAGGAAGGCTGGGGAAGGCCCAGAAAAACTCTCTGGGAAGTCCCTGCTCCAGGTTATGACATCACAGAGGAAGTCTTAAACCTAAAGCCAATGTTTTGGGCACAGGTATGAGGCAGGACTTGGGGAACTGGTGCTGAGTGATGTGTCCAGCTGATGCTGGCCCAGCTCTGCTGATCCAGGGGGAATGGAGTGGGGTGCACAGGTTCCAAGGGAGGTCTGGAGGCACAGATTCATGCACACCCCACTGCAGACAGTTACTGGCTTCCCTCCCTGTCCTGGGTTGTAGTGCAAGATGTGCACAAAGTATTTATTCTATCACTATCTTCATGAACTGTTGAAACCAGGTGGGGCAGTGTTCTTCCCATGCCCCCTCCCTCTGGGCTATCTCCTGCTAATGGCCCATTAATGCCTTGCCACATGACTCATAGGTAACTCCCACCGGGAGCTATCTCTGTTTAATGGGCTATCAAGGACCCACTTCATGACTCATCATCCCATTGTGAGATGCTCTGCCCAGGGGGAGGAGCCAAACATTCCCACCTGGATATAATCTGGGATTTGGGACAGTACAAGCAGTCCTTATCCACTGGATTCCCAGAGGACAAGAGTTATCAGACCTTTCTACAGGATCACTGCTTCAGGAAGACCACCTCATCTGGACTGCTTCCATCACTCTGCTCAGGTTGTATTCTGAGTCTGTCAGTGGTCTTTTGTATTATTGTGTTTATTTTATTTTCCTTTTTTTATTTCTTCCTATTAAATTGTATTTCTGACTTGGAGTCTCTCACTTGTTTTGCTTTCAAACCACTACACTCCCTCATGGGTGTTTTGCAAGTGATGCAATCTCTCCCCAGAACACCCATGCACACACAGCACTTGCTGGCCACTCCCAGGGGAAACCTGTTTTTTCCAGGAAGATGGGCATGAGGGGAGGATGAAATCTGCACCCTGCCCTGCTCAGGGGCAGTGAGCACTGCCAGAGGTGTCAGCAGCTAAAGGCCATAGGTAGGACTCCAGCAGATACAGAATTTTGGTGGCTTTGGCTGCTTTCAGAAAGTGAGCTCCTGGTCCTGTGCCTGCTGTGCTGGCAGGGTAGATTTGAGAGTCTCAGGTGTGCAGATAAGAATTCTCTGTTGGAGTCTGCTGGCAAAAATGCTCTCATTTCTCATAAAACCCGTTTCACTAAATCAGTGAAGGATTTGTCCCATTCAGGAGAAGTGAAGGGAAAAAATGGTTTCAGCTTCTCCTTAGCATTCCCCAGTGATCCTGGCCCACTGATGTGCCTGTGGATCATGACAGAGTCCTGCCTGTCTCTTCAGAGTGCTGTGGCTGCAGCAGCCCTGAGCATGAACTCACTTTCCAAGATGGAGATGGCCCTGGAATGGTTGTCAGGGGGACAGGATTGCCTCAGAAGTGGGTGGCACTCAGCAGCGAGTGCCTTTTCCCGGATCCTCTTGCCCTGTGTGAGGAGCTGCAAGTCAATGGGCAGGCCATGCCCTCACAATAAATTGGCTGTCAACCTACATGCTTGGATTAACGAGACCTACTTCAAGCTGTAGCACCTCTAAAAAAACCTGTGGTACCTGTCAGGTGGTGGGAAGGACCTTGATGAGAAGTAATACATTTCCATTGACTTCATACCATGCCGGATATTATAAAAATCCATACAATATGTGGAAGACATGGAAACTCACAGAACGAGAGGACACAGTCTTAAGTTGCATCAAGGGAAATATAGGTTGGATATCAGGAAGAAGTTTTTCACGGAAAGAGTGGTAAAGTACTGTAATAGTCTGCCTGGGGAGGTGGTGGAGTCACCATCCCTGGATGTGTTTAAAAAGAGACTAGATGTGGCACTCGATGCCATGATCTAGTTGAGGTGTTAGGGCTGGGTTGGACTCAATGATCTTGAAGGTCTCTTCCAACCTACACATTCTGCTATTCTGTGAAAACCAATTGCTTGTTTTACGGACAGCTCTTCATCCTCCAATTTGCCACACAATGGCAGAAGAAGCAAAGAACACTGCAAAAATAAATGTTATTAAAAAAACATAATAACCCACAATGCAGTGAGGGTTACTGTGTATTGCAAGGTCAGAGGGGAGCCTGGCTCGCACCTCCTGCTGTGGTACCTGCCAGGGACTGAACTTTGAAAACCTCCATTGCATGAACAGTCAAAACAAGGACAGGAAAACTGCTTTGTGAGAAGATTTAATGGTTTTACTCAAGCTGTGAGGTGTTCAAGGCAATCCCTCGGGTTCCTCTTTTGCAGTCTGAGCATTTGGCTGATGTACTGGATAGCTCATTTTCTGTGCTAATTGAAGTAGCAATGGACTCCAACCAAGCTGTATGGTGAAAAATTCTCCCTCGGAGAGGGACCTGCCCCTTGTGGTCCCTTTCCACGGGCAGGGCATGCCTGGGTGTGGGACAGAGTCCCTGCCAGCTCTGTGCAGGAGTCTTTTGGGTACTGCTTGAGCCTCCATGCAGCACTGCCTGTTCATGGCTTTAAAACGTGTATTAAAAACAGATTTCCCTTGTAAAGACCCATGAACTGTTATAATTGCTACCAAATCAGCAGCGTAATCATGCAAGCTGTTCCAGGGTGTGAAAAAGCCCAGTCAGGGTTGTTTACTTCCTCTCTGCAGGACTGGTTTCTGCTGAGATTGGGGTTTTGTTGTCCTGAGGCCACTGTGTCAGCAGCAACAGGGGGATGACAACTGCCTTGATTTCTCCAGTGAAACTTTGTCTTTGGCTCTTTGGGGTTAAGTAAGGAGATGGATGGATTTAAACAATCTGGTTCACAGCAGGACACTATGGCTCTGCTCTGCCTGAGTTTGGGAGACCTGACACTCACCTGTAGCTCTTCCCAGCTGTGCTTGGACTTATTTCATCTGGTAGCTCCCTGGAAAAAGGTCTCTGACCTTGTTTGCACTGCATTAAAGCTAATTATCTAATGTTTAATTCTGTATCACAGTCCAAGTCTTGAATTTTGCTTCTAATCCCAGCAAATTTTAAAAGAATTATGACATCAGCATTTCAAACTAAACGAGCTAGGGGCTGAAATTTGTATGGCACAAGAATTTGTAAGGACAACTGCAGCTGCACGGATCCTCTCTTCTGCTGGTGAGACCAACTCTCCTGATCAATTAATTCAGGTGAAAGGTGAGGAGCAACTGTACCTGTAGCAATATATTGAGGAGGAGAATAGAGCTATTTTTCTGTGGGCCAGGTAAGCCAGATTGCCTTGGTCTTTGGAAATATGCAGGTGCCTAACCCCAAAGGCTGGTGGTTCACTGGGCATGGCTGGTCTGTTCAGCACCTCCTACAGAGCCCTGCAACAGGAAAAATATCTGAGAACAACAGCTCCCTCTTCTAGCCAACACAAGCAGGATAGAAAAACATCATGAAAGTACCCAAAAAGCAAGGCAAAAGCTGCAGGGTAGTGTTGGTCTAACTTTAGTTCTCTGTTGTTTTGTGGGGGAGGGAAATCTACAGCCAAACTGGTTAGGCATTATATTAAGATGTTTAACAATTGCCACTCATTATTTTAAAATGCCTGGCATTGTTTTCTGGTTTCTTCTGTTGTGGTTAGGCCTTTGTGTGGAAAGGTGAGTAACAGCACAGCGGCACAGGGAATAGTGGGAAGGTTGCCCTTGGGATGCAGATGAGTGCTGGCTGTGCCCTCGGGAATGCTGCCTTGCTCTGCAGGGATGTGGGAGCCCTCACTGATCCATCTGCTGGCTGCCTTGGAAGAAGTGGGGTTAAAAAAACCCATAGGCTCCTGCCTGTCAGACACCTGACTTCTATTTTGGTGCTGGGGCAGGCTTAGATATATCACACTGTGTAAAACTGCCAGACAGTGGGTGCTTCTGTAGAGCAAATGTGACTGGGTTTACCCTTAGTAAAATCAATATGATGCTATTTTCACTTTAAAAATGCAAAGTGAAAAATCTCTGTGTGTTTTCCAGGTCTCTGGAAGCTGCCAGTTACTCTCTAGGCCCAGCTGTGGTGCCACAAGGTGAGTTTTGCTCACTTTCCAAGGAAGAAGGTGACTTTGAAAAGGGGGCAATGCAAGCTGCTGAAATGGCAGTGGCACCTGGGCACTGGGGTGGAGGAGTCTGCCCCACTCCTGGAGGTGCTTGGAGCTGTCAGCAAGGGACAGCACCAGGAAAACTCCCTGCCCTGTTGCAGAGGATATTGCTCCAGAAAAGGCTGCTTTATTACTAGGCAATAATGATGTTGAAAACATAACAAACACATGTAGATTTTGGAAGGTTACATCTCATCTTTTTCAGTTTTGGTTGTTTTCATTAATATTCTCATGCTCTGTGCCTCATCGACTAGGGAGAAGCTGCCTGGAGGAAGCATTTCAGGCGAGTTTTGCTTCCCCTCTTGCACTGTCCCAGCCCGGGGGAAGGGGATGTGTGTTCAGCCTGAGTGAAGGCTGGAGGCACCAGGGAATGCTGGGCAGCTCTGGGCTAAGGGGCTGCAAAGCTGCCCTGGGAATAGGCTGGCCTGGCAGGCAGCTGGCTGAGCCACACATGGTAGGAAGAGTCTCTAGTGGGGAAAAGTATGCAGAGATTCTAAACAGCTTCTGTGGTCAGTCATGACTCGAGAAAAATGCTCCAAGGTGTGTTTATGTTGGCTGCTTGAGCATGGTGACCGTGACTGGGTTCTGCACTAGAGGGAGCAGGACCGTGTGCTTGCAGTCCAGAAAGCCAACCCTGCCCTGGGCTGCATCACCAGCAGGTGAGGGAGAGGGTTCTGCCCCTTGTTCCACTCTTGAGATCCCTACCTGCAGTGCCATGTGGAACTGTTGGAGCAAGTTCAGAGCAGGTCATGAAGATGCTCTAAGGGCTGGAGCATCTCTGCTGTGCCAACAGGCTGAGAGAGCTGGGGGTGTTCAGATTGTGGAAGAGAAGGCTCTGAGGAGACTTTAGAGCCCCTTCCAGTGCCTAAGGTGGATGCAGGATTGCTGGACAGGGACTTTTAATGGGGCATGTAGCTATAGGACAAGGGGGAATGACACTTTGGGCAGGTCACAGAAGGGCTAGCCCTCTTTAAACTGAAAAAGGGCAGGTTTGGATTCAATATTAAGAAGAAATTCTTCTCCCTGAGAGTGTTTTGGCACAGGTTGTCCAGAAAAGGTGTGGGTACCCGAGGTCAGGTTGGACGGGGCTAGTGGACAGTGTCCCTGCCAGGACAGCAGTTGGAACGCGATGGTCTTTAGAGTCCTTACACTGCAAACCGCCCTATGCCAGTGGCACAGCAGAGGGGGGCCTGCAGCAAGGACAAACCGCACACGTGGAGGTGTGGGGAGGGGATGGCAGTGGGGAGGGCGTGGCAGTGGGTCTGGCAGGGCTTGAAGCGCAGAGTGGTCAGGCTGACCCGATCCCCTGTCACCGCGTGTCCCCGCCCGTGGATCTGACGGCTCGGGGCGCGGCTGTCCCCGACCCCTGTCCCCGACCCCTGTCCCCGCGTGTCCCCGCCTGTGGGTCTGGCAGGGCTCGAAGCGCAGGGTACTTAGGCTGTCCTGGTCCCCTGTCCCCTTGTGTCCTCGCCCGTGGGTCTGACAGCTCGGGCTGAGGCTGTCCCCGTGTGTCCCCGCCCTGGCGCAGTGGTTCCCCCCGGCGGTGGCGCGGGGCCCTGCGCTCCCAGGCTGCTCCGGGACGGCACCGCCCCCAGCGCGGCGGGACAAAGCGGGGCCGGGCCGGGCAGCGCCGGCGGCATGGAGCGCGGAACGGTGCGGGGCCGGCGGCGCGGCCGGCGGCGCGGCCCGCAGCCCGACTAGGAGCCGAGCCGGGCCAGGCGATGTGGCAGTGAGCGCGGCGGGGCCGGGCGCCGTCGCGATGCTCCGCCGCAGCCTCAGCCGCCTGGTAAGTGCGGGGCCGGGGCGGCGGGCGGGGAAAAGTTTGCTGTTATTATGTCTTTGCCTTGTGTTGGGGTTGTTTTCCCGCGGGGGCTCGGCGCGGGCTGCATCCCCCTCCCCGCGGAGTGCGGCCCCGGCCCCGCAGCGACGGCTCTGTCCGACCTTGCGAGCCCTCCAGAAGTTGCCTTTGCTGCTAGAGCCCAAACCTTGACTTTTTCCTCCCCAAACCTGTCGGAGGGGACTTACCCGGCCCGGCAGCGCGCTCCCCAAACCGCGTGGCTCTTCCTGCTCTAGGCGGGATGCAGGCTGCTGCCCCCGCGGCCGCTTCGCGCCGCCAAACCCATCCTGATCCCTTCCCGCTGCCACATAAGCTGCTTGGAGATTTCCCCGTGACCTCATTGCTTACCCTGGGCTCTGTAATTACTCGTTTTTTCCTTTCCCACAGCAAATGTGAGAAAATCAGTGTTTTAACATAATTTCGGGTGCTGCTGTTTATTCAGCAGTGTAGCTGATTGCGCAGTGCGTAGTTAGCTAGCAAAGTTCCTGGAGTTCAAGCGGTGGTGTGTGGTGTTAGCACAGCCCAAACACCCTGGGAGGCTCCGGAGCCGCTTCCCGAGGCACCACCCGGTTACCTGCCGGGATAATGGGCTCTGCCCGCAAGGCCGGAGCCGCCGGGAGACGCGCTCTCATATTCACTTTTGGTTTGGAGCGAGATATTTGTGTCAGATTTTGCAGGCTGGTATGTAGCACAAGGGACTCTAATAAATCTTTTTTTGTCTGGAGGTAGCTCTGCGGAGCTTGGGGGGGAACGGTTTGATTTTGGGTTGATTTTCCCGTTTGTAGGCTGTGTTTCTGTTGCAGGTTCTGGGTTAGCCCTGGGGAGAACACACCTACCGCAACAACCATTGTTTTGCAGCCTCGGGGACAGATAGATTAGATGGAAACTCAGTGCCCCGAATTGCTGGCTTTGATGCCTTTTGAATTTAGCTCTTCCCTAAGTGCTTCCTACCCCACCCACCCTGGCTGGACTTTTTGTCCCAGTCATGTCGAGATGCGTTTGTGGTTTGAGGCATCTCCACTGAGTTCAGTTAAAAGCTTCTTTAGGTGGCTGCTTCCTGTAAGTGGGTAACTGGAGCTGCCTGGCTGGGTTCTGAATTCAGCACCCTCCTCACGAGTGAGGAGCAGTCCCTGCCCGGGTGGTCCCACACAGTCTCTGTGTCACCTCTCTCAGTCCCTCGGCGTGGGGAGGGGACGTTCAATGCTGCTGGGGTGTGATGTCCTTTGAGGTGGAGAAAAAACATCCCGAGTACAACCCGGCTATTTCTAAACGCTTTGTGCAGGGCTGAGCTGTTGCAGCACGTATTTGGAAGGGTAGAAGTGGTTTTCTGGCTGGAGGAACAGCTCTGTTCAGGGACCAGGACAGAGTGCCAGGTTATCTGCAGTGTTGGTGTGGGGGTTTACACGTTGTTTCCACCTCCTGGCTTTGCAAGCAGCATTTCAGCAGCAACGAGCTGTTTGTTATCAAGCTGGTGCAAGTGGCACGGGTCCCCCCCATATCAGCCTTTGGCTGATAGAGCAGCTCCTGCCATGCTGCTGCAGCTCTGCCCTGTCCCCAGCCCTGCAGGGTGCCACAATAGGCTTGGGTCAGTGCCAATCCCTGTGGAACTATCCCCGAGGTGCTGTCTTGCCCTCAGTCCTGGATGGGTAGTGCTGGGGTTCAAGGGATGCTTATCTTGTGGCAGTGGCATTGCAGAAATTCGCTGCAGTTATTAAAGGCTGCAGATTTTCTGACACTTAAAGTCCCATAGGGCTACTCAGACAAACATTGTAACCTCTCCACTGTGTGGTCTCTGCTCGAGGCTCATAAATACCAACAGATATTAAAAATCCTGTTTCCAATTGTAACTCACAGTTTAGGCACAATGGATGTGACTTGCCCTATCAACATGACTATTTGTGGCTCTATTTTTCCCTCCTATAAACTCTTATCCTAGATAGGGTATGAAATGGGATGGTAAAGAGCAACAAGGGAAGAGTGATGCATGTGGGTCTGCTTAGCTACCTGGGGGTACAGACTGATGCTCTGCAGAAACAAATTGGATTCTGAACTTTGATTTGCACCACTGAAATAATCCCTGTCAAAGGAAGAGTGGGGCTGGGATCACTGCGGGGAGGTGGGATTGAATTGCCATGGTTAATCCACTTTTAGGAGATACTGTCAACTTGAAATATAACTTTGATTCTTTTTTGGAAACAGATTCTAGCACTGAAGTCTTATTTTTAGTCTCCTGCTGCTTGTACAGCTGTTGTGGGGAGGATGTGGGAGTGCAGTGGGGAAGTGGGTGGGTGTCCAGGAGAGGGTTGGGATCACTGCTGTGCTGTGCTACTCACAGGGCTGAGGTGACTACTGTCCAGTTCCTGACTCGCTGGGAAGTGCTGGTCCCTGTGTTGTGCATCAAAGACAACATGCTTTTTCTCATGTATTACTCTCCCCATATTCTTCGGGTGCATGCAGACAGCTGTACCACAGGGCCACAGCTCTGCCTGTGCTCACTTGGGCTGGTGCAAGAAATAAGTGAGTGTCATGGTTTGAGGAGAAGTGAGTTTTTCAGGAAGCTGAGGTCAAACCAATCAGTGACCCGATTTGGATGTTGACACCTTTGCTGACCACTGAGAAGTTGGACACGCCTCTGAAGACACAAGGTGTTAAAACCAAGGACTCCCAGAGGCTCTCCCTCTTTTCCGGCTCTGCTTTCAGCGGAGAAGCTCTCTCCTCCCCTGCCCACGTTGGGCGGGGGAGGGAGAGCCAGGTAGGCCCGGGCCCGGTGGGGGGAAGAAGAGAGAACGGGACGGGAGCTGGGTCAGCCCATCCAGGATGGAGGGGTGGAGAACTGGAGAACTTTAGAGGTGCCTTC
>VZDJ01000611.1:0-43053 GCA_008694505.1 Cyanoderma ruficeps
TGTTATGAATTTTTATATGAATTATTTACAGAAAGTCTGTCAGTCTGATCATTATAACATAAGGTAAAACACATTTTGTTGTCAAAACTGCCAGGAAAATTAATTTTGCAGTGCTTTTCCAAAGCTACAAAATGACACGGTCTCAAAGTTGTCCCACATGATGGAAGCGACATGGCTCACAGAGGGAGTTTCCTCATCACATTAGCAGGAGCAGCTTTCTAAGAAGAATCACTCTCTTCCCATCATCTTTTTATTCTTTTTATACAGTTGGATTTCTCATTGGATATCAGAAACTCTTACATATTCATCAATTTATTAGGCTGACTCTTGGAGATAGGAGTGGTAATTTTAGACTGATTTAAAAGATCAGTTCAATTTTATGCTCTGTGGTGGTAGTCCTGTGTTTATATTAGACCAATGCTTCACACTGCATTACAAACACAACAGAGCTGGGAATATTTCTGATTCTGATTCTGGATTTTAGAAAAAAAATTATACATTGGATTACTTATTGTCCTCTTCTGCTAGCATGCCAACATAAAACAATGGAAGACATGAAATCATCTTTGTGAATCTTGACTATTCAGAAAGTGCAGATTACACATTTCCATGCCCTGCTTTTGTCCAAACCAGTAGTGTGAAACAGGCAACTCTTTGTTCTCTAAATGAGGGAGTAAAGTATTAAACATACTGAACGTTTACCAGTTGCCTCCCTATTAGGATTTCCCCACATCTTCTTGCACAAAGAAACTTGAGCTATAGTAGGCACATCCATTCATTCAGCTACAACCAGTACTCTGATATAGTCATCAAGCTCCAATTTAATATTTTCATTATGTACTCAGTGTGATTACCATATTCTGAGTAAGGTGTCAAAGTGTGGAGTTTTATTTACATGTAACTAGTGAACACCTTGTTTGCAAAAACACACAACTGCACATTCTTGGGTGATTATTTATGGTTAAAAATACTCTAACACAGATATTGGTTTGCCTTTTTTAGGGCTTTGTGAAAGAGTAGAGAGATATTTTCAAGATCACCTGGCAGCAGGCAGTTGGATTCTTATTTCACTGCATCCACAGGTGATGTAACTGGTGAAAGGTGAAATTTTGCCAAAGGTCACAGGGGAAAACCAGTGTCCTTAAGAAATGTCCCATGGAGATTTTAAACAGAGACTGAAGCACAGGGTGGGTCTGGAATATTGATGTTGGCCAATTCCTGAAATTGTATTTGGGACGTTTTTAAAGCCCTTTCAAAAAGCTTGCTATTCAGAAAATTACAAAGAGCACTGTTTGCACAGAGGGACTTTCCACATGGTGCCATGAGAACAGAGGACTTAGGGCCAGACAGGAGACAGGTATTTCCAACCTGACTTCCAACAGGACTAGTGTTACTTTTATAAGGAAAGTACTTAGTGTATGACACATACTTAGTGTATGACTTTTAAATGAAGTATACAGTGAAATATTCTTGTAGGAAACACGCAGACAGAGGATTCTGACTTCACAAACTACTAGCACATAGGAACTTAGGAGGAAGGAAATATTCCATGCTTTTTGAAGACTTGTTTAAACAGTGCTTCATTAATTCTCTTCTTCAGCAGAGTACAATGAATTTAGCAGGTGTTAATGCCCTGGCTACAGAGCCAACATGGAAGGAGACTGACTGTTGGATTTTTTTAATTTGTAAGGATATGGATTTCTAGAAATGCAATTGATTGCCACGATAATCACCAGGAAGATGGAGGGTTGGCCCTGCATCCAGTATGAGTTTGTTACTGATTCCCATGGAAGCTGAATGGGCTCTTAAGAGACTTTGCCACTGCCAGGTTAATGTTAGTGTGACTCCATGCCTAAAGAAATCAAATTAAATGAATTTTTACTATCTCTGTTGCAATGTATCTGGCAACTTAGCAATGCTTCTCCTGTACTGCTTTTCCATTGTATAAAAGTTAAATCTTTGCTCTTGGCTGGGTTATTGAACAATGCTGATATTCCATGGCTAAGATAGCTGCCCTAAGATAAAGATCATCACAGACAGTAAGTGAGGGGTGGTCGCAATCAGGAAGAAGGAAAGGAAGCTTGATTGCAGGGCAATTAAAAACTTGTGTCTCTGATGCACAGTATGCCAGAGAGAGAGAGAGAAACTGCAAAACACACTGTAGGAGTTCACATGGGTTCCAAAGAGGCCTTTAAGGAGTTGGTTTGAATTTCGGTGTGAAATTCTTCCATTAGAATTAGGGCATCTGTTCTCAACTAGACTTTTGTTTTGTTTTCTACAAATACTTACCCACAACATTTACAGAATATAAGAACTAGGATATTAATGTCAAAAACACTTGTCATCAATCAAAGAGAACAACTGAGTGGCACTGTGAAGAGACTTAATAATCTGGAACTATTTTTTTCCATTACAAGAAAACAGATGGGAATCTGCATAATATTTTGAACTACAGAAAATTGAATTTACCTCCCACTAGAAACATTTACTCAAATAATTCTGGGTGCTTCTTTACTTAAAAACAACTTTTGGGAGATAAGTATCAGTAAGTTTATCCATCAACTTTGTCCAGTGCAGGGAATCGAAATTCAAAGTCTACAGAAGTCTGAGATCCCCACAAGTGCAGATTACCCACCAAAGTTAACAGCCTGCCAGGCTGTGGGCAGGCTGCCTTCCCTCTAACTGTCCAGGCTTCCAGATAACACATCACCTCATGGGATTCTAGATTGTGTTGTGAAACCACCAGTGCCTCCTATTTCATCTGCTCTTGCTTTGGCAAAGGAGCTGCCCAGGGTCTCATGCTGTCTCTATTCAGCAGTGTATATTTTATTTATTTAAAATTGTATTCCTTCTTGTCAGAAGAGTTTTTCAGGGATTACCCATGCAGCATTACAGGAGCTCTTCAGTTCCAACTCATCAGTGGCAAGCCAGAGTTACACATGTGATGCTTTTGTACAGCCCTCAACTACAGTTTTTTTATGAGTTAAGCTTGCAAAGGACTCACTGACCTTCAGAGCACATGGGAGAGTGGGTGACTTAAGATTTTATTTGCAGTTCATACCAACAGGATGAATGCCCCTCCTTCACCACTGTGGACCAAAAACCAAAAAAAGCATGACAATGAAAAAAGTGGGTTTGTCTCTTCTCTTTACTTGATTTAGCAACCGATCAAGACCAGATCCCGAAAAATCACTGAATCCACTTTGCTTTCTCCTAGCTAAGGTACAAGCAACTTTTTACAAAGAAAATCATGTTTCCAGAGAACATGAGATGCAGAAAGTCAGACACAGGCAGTTTTGGGCAGAAGAACCAATCAGAGTTAGCTGCAAACTGCGGAAAATACAGCCTCTGCCATGTAGCAGACAGTTGGTCATTTTTTATCTCGGGTGACACTCTGATGTGCACTAACCTGGTTATTACCAGGGCCTGATGTTCTGCATGCAGCTTCTTCTTATTAAATCCTGGCAATGTGCTCAGAGCTGGACAGCATTACTCTGCAATGAAGTTGTTGGGAGGGGTTTGAAGGCGGAAAAGTCTGGTGGTTTGGCAAGGTAGGCAGGGGTCAATAATTCATCCAATTGGTGTTGCATTGGGGCAAGACTGGAGGCAGGAAGCACAACAGCTGCTTATGCAGGCAATTCTGGATGGTATAAAGAGCTTGGAATGGGATGAACATGGACATGTACAGGGCCTCCAAGGAGGAGTCTTGAGTGCACAGTGCTGACCTTCGTGAGGGTCAGGTTTTTAGCAGTGGCCTTGCTTTCATTTTTCTCTGCCTTTCTTTGGGTTAACTCAAGTAAGAATGAAGTACACAGAGACTGCATAGCAGCTAATGAATTATATTCTCCTGCTGCAGGCTGAGAGCTGGAGGCTGTGCTTGATAACTGAGGAAGTGTTCTTGCTGCTCAAGGAGACTTTTTCGTATGTTCCTAATACTTACTAATTTGTTCGTATCTGCACCAAAAGCACTCAAACAGGCTGCCCAGGAAAGTGGTGAGTCACTATCCCTGGAGAAATTTAAAAGTCTTGTAGATGTGGCACTCAGGGACATGGTTTAGTTGTGGGCTTGCCAGCACTGGGTTCATAGTTAGACCTGATGATCTTAGAAGTCTTTTACAAACTAAATTATTCTGTGATTCTAACTAATCTGGACTTTTTAGTGTTTCTAGTCTGTAAAATATTTGTGAATATTTTGTTCTCATTTTCTCTGGATTTTCTCCTTGATTTTTCTTATTGTTTTCCTGCTCTCACTTTTGCCTCCTCCTTCCTTTCACTCATACTGGCACAAAGTTCCTTCAGCTCCTACAAAACTCAGTCATCCCACAGCTTCCAAAATCTATGGTGAGTGGAAGTGAAGCAGGGCTGTCTACATTCCTGCAAGCCCAGGGCTTGGGAGATGGTGTGGATGTGTGCCAGTGTTAAGAAATAGGGAACTACTAGAGAGCATGTAAGGCAGGAAAATTGCAGAACAAGATAAGGCTCACAGAATTCTATTACGCCAATTTTGGATAAGGATATTTACTCAGGGGAAAAAAAAATATCCTTAAAAGCAATGCTCTCTCTCCAGCTGTGTGTGTATGTTTGTGCTGTGCTGTGCGTGACAGGAGCAGGACCCTGTGTGGAGGTGTAGCTGTGACACACTGGCTCCCTCACACCCTGCCCAGCACAGAAGTTACTTTGCAGTCTCTCAGCCCAGGCTGTGGCTGCTCCCAGCTCTGAGGCCAGGCTGCACCACACCTGCCAAACCAAACAGCTCATGTGGCTACACTTGGGCCCAGGACACATGAAACTCAATGCAGGGGCTGGGACAAATTCAGTGCAGCAGTTTCTTTAACAGGTCCAGGAGCTGCCAGGCTTTGTTTGCTTCTCCTGTGCTCTGCAGAGCAGAGATCAGCCACATGCCCTGATCTGAGCAGATCCAAGGAAGCTGCTTGCCCTGGGTTGCATCTCCAGGTAGCTGAGTGCTGCTGGGGCAGGGTTGATCCTGCTGATCAAAACCATCCTGCTGATCAAAACCAGAAGGCTCTGGTGGATGTCAGCCTCCTCAGGATATGTGGGTGCATAGGCTGGTGCTGGTGCATTAGCCCACATTTACATATCCATGCTATGCATTCCCTAATCTTTATTGCCAAGGACACAGCAGGAAAGAGAGAAGTGCTTGAAAGTAATGTGACTTTTGTGGTAGTTTGTAATGGTTTGAAAAACAAACCAAGTGAGAGGCTCCAAGTCAGAAAATATAATTAAATAAGAAGAAAGAAAAAAAGAGTAGAGTAAAAATAAATCCAATAATACAAAAGACCACTGACAGAGTCAGAATAGAACCTGATCCGGGTGATGGAAGCAGTCCAGATGAGGTGGTCTTCCTGAAGCAGTCATCCTGTAGAAAGGTCTGGTAGCTCCAGTCCTCTGGGAATCCAGTGGGTAAGGGCTGCCCAAATCCCAGATTATATCCAGGTGAGAATGCCTGGCTCCTCCCCCCCGGGCAGAGCATCTCACAATGGGATGGTGAGTCATACAGGAGAGTCTTGATGGCCCATTAGCGAGAGATTGCTCCCGGAGGGAGTTATCTGTGAGTCATACAGCAAGGCATTGATGGGCCATTAACAGAAGATAGTCCAGGGGGAGGGGTCTGGGAAACACTGTTCCAACAATTGGATTCAACAGTTCATGAAGATGGTGATAGAATACTTTTGCATATTCTATACTACAGCCCAGGACATAGTTGTATCTGAGATGGGACAGAAAGCAAAGGAATTCCTTGTGATAAACAAGAAGAACATAAGGAATTACAGAGACAGGGCAAACAAAAATCAGTCTGGAGTGGTTCAGGTTCATGTGTACTGCTGTAGGACATGGCTGGTTACCCTCTCCAAGGCACTTCCAGCCTTGTCTCCTGCTGTTGTCCTTCCAGTTTGTTGCAGTAAAGCAAATTTAGTGCTGGTCACACTAAAGGGATTTCTCTCCTTTTTGTCCAT
The DNA here is from genome assembly GCA_008694505.1 of Cyanoderma ruficeps. NCBI lineage: Eukaryota > Metazoa > Chordata > Aves > Passeriformes > Timaliidae > Cyanoderma > Cyanoderma ruficeps. Next base: position 5,976 of record VZDJ01000611.1, read on the forward strand.
CTGTGCAAGATCCCAAGCAGCAGAGAGGGTGCAGCCACAGTGCATGGAGCAGCTGCAAGCTGTGTGTGCAATGAAGTTAAACTCATTTCCAGCCCCATAAGTGGTGCTTTGCTCCATCCCTCTGGCACAGGAGCATAGATCAGACCTCCAGGCAGCAGCATGAGGAGTGTTGCATCCAGCTGGCAGCAATAGTTTCGCTTCCCCACCACCGTACTCCCTGTGCTTAGCTCTTGCTGTTCTAGTTTTTGCTGATCTAGACGTGTTAAAATTAATTTTTCTCTTGGTGCCTGACTCTAGGGAAGGTTATTAGATAGCTGGGCCACTGCAGTCTGTGACTGTCAGCTGCTGAAATCATTTGCATTGGGCTGTGGGCTGGTAACCCACTAAATATCCACTTTTGATGACTCACCAGCATCAAAACTCCTGCAAGCTTCATTTAAAAACAAGAAGTATTTTATTCAAAGAGAACAAGAAAATGCACTTCTATGTTGTAAAATGGTTGGCCTTAATGTGTCAAGAGCTCAGTTCAATTTCCCTCTGCTCTGCATTCTGGAATCATTACCACACTTATTTCCAGTAGTGCAGAAAGTCTTTTCCATATGTCTCCACTTCAGCCAGTAGTCTGCAGCTAGTGTTTAATGTCTCCTAGGCAGGAGGAGACAAGGACAAGCCAACAGCTCTACTGTGATGACAAAGATTGTAGAAAACATAAAACCTTTCTCTAAAAGCAGTCCCCATCTCTGAAAGCAAGCCGAGTCCTGCAGGGAGTGCTTCAACACCTCTGAGAAGTGTGCAGCCTTGGGACAGTCTGTAAAAGGAGCTCACAGAAAGCTTTTGTGTCCCAAAAAATCCTCTTTGGCCAGAGCAGCATTGTATCTCATCCTGGCTGAGGGGAGAGGGCTCAGCAATGAAGAAGATGCATGAAGTTAAAAATTCATTTGTCATAATTTTTCTGAATTCATAACAAAACATATTTTGCATGGATATTCGCTTTCACAGCATTGAAGGACATTTGTGCCAAGTGAGATGGATGAGCACAAACTTCATCTTCTGCATTCACATAATTTGCATGACAGGACTTTTAACTGGACACTGTCCTGCCATTTCACATTCCAGCCCAAAAACAGTCCACAGGTTTTGACCAACATGCTCTATAAAAAAAGTAATTTACTGGAAAAGGACAGTAAACAGCTCATAAAAAGTGTTTCTGTGCATCAGCTCTAGACAGGAATTCCTCCCAGGAGCCCCTCTCTCCCTTTGTTACAGCTGATAGGGGCATGCTGGATCAAGGGGAATTCATAGCTGTGACGTGGCTTAAAAACAGAAGAAAATAATACTCTTGTGAGGGAAAAAAAAAGATTCTCTAGTGGTCTGGGACCAGGCAGAATTAGAAAACAGGCTGTGTTGTCCTCAAGCAAGGGCATTCCATGTCCTCCTGCTTCTGCAGCAGGAACTGAGAGTCTTTTTTTAAGAGTGGCAGATGAGAGCAGCGAGACGCCCTTGACTCCCTTGTGTGGAGGATGCCTGAAATGACCAGGCCCCTGACCATACTGACATGTAGGGAAAGGACAAACTGGTTCTTAGAAGGGCACTGTGGCCCCCTGCTCTCAGCCATTCCCCAAACCATCTGCCCCAGGCATTTTATCACCTCAGTGTTTAAGGGGACCTTTTTTGGGTCCCTGCCTCAGCAGCCACTCCAGCAGAAGAGCCCAAAGCTCTGTTTCTTTAGAAATGCAGCTTTCTGACAAGGGCTAGATGGTCCAAGACTTATCGAAGGGCCACACTTGCAGGAGAGCTGGCTATGTGCAGCCCAGCTCCAGCCCCCAGGAGCTGCTTTGCAGGGTGGTGTCTCCCAACCTCAGCACCTCCTGTGCTCCACGTGGAGACAGAACAGGGTTAAGCGCTGCCAGCATCAAGTACCCAGAGAGAGCAGGACACTCCTCTGATGGACAAAGTAATATAAATCTGTCCCACAAAGATCTTATCTCATTTTTGACTTGGCAGTGGGAAGAGTTTTGATCTCTTCCTGCTTTTTGTTGATCTTGTTTCAGCACTATCTGTCCTCACTTTTCATATTTTTGATGTTCCATCCAGACCAATATCAATTGCTGTGACAGCTATGAATAAAAGGCTTTCTTCTAGAAGTAGGGCAAGCAACATTTGGCTTTAGTTTTGGTTTTGTCCCAAACACTTTTACAATTGACTTAGTTTTTGTGTTCACACATGTATCTCATAAGAAATTTGAGAATGAAGTCCTGCCAAAGGCATTAACACAAAAAACCATTTTTCAGCCACTAAATATCCCCTCTTGATCTGTGAAAAGAGGTTTTTTCCAATCATTATATGCTTATGGCCCATCAAATTGGTACTGGAAGAAAATCTGAGGTAGCTTTCTCTGTCAGGTAGCTGCTAAGTGACTTGTATTTGCTTTATCTTTTGAAACACACTATTTTTGGTGGTGATGACATCAACACTGATGGATTTGTCAGGCCAGCTAGCCATGAAGGCAGCTTGAAAAAACTGACCTTGTTTGCAAGTGATTGTAAAGGTCTGTGTTCCCTGCGGATTTCATGCCTGTATTCATTCCTTAAGGATTATCTTGAAAGAGCTGTTTTATACCTACAGCAGAGTTGGAATCACACATTATGAGAGGTCCTGATGAACTGCAGGTCGTCAAAAACTGCTCCAGTGGGAGTCCCTTCCGTGGGGCCAGTCCTTCAGGAAGAGGTTCCTCCAGCTGAATGACAGAAAGTGTGGAGTCGGGACAAACTCAGCAAATCACCCCAAATCCTGGGGAATACAAATTCTAACAGATTCAAGTGCAATATTTCAAAGCACAATCACTTGACACTTCTTTTTGAATGTGAGGTTAAACACTTAAAGGAGGCTGCAGGTGTTGAAAATCCTCAAGCTGATGCAAAACAAGTTATTTATTTTCACTCCAACTACAATTTATCCTTTTACAGTTTTGTTTTGCCAGCCAAACTGTGATTTTCCCATCCTGTAACTGGGAAAAAAAATCTATTTTACCCACTGGGGGCCAGCCTCACAGACCTGGGAGCTGGGAGATGTTCTATGTAGCACACACTAAATAAAACCTTTGCCCTGCAATTCTAACAAGCCTGTAATGGTTTTACATCCCCAGCTGGGAGGAAGGTTTTTCTGCATCCATGCAGCTTTCTGGTGCATACACAATTCCTCAGGTTTAAATGTCAGCTTTTAAGACCCTGGCATCTTCTTCTCATCATGATAGTAATCTCCAAGCGAGCAAAACAGAATTATTAATTCTTCCCCTATCAAGTCCCACCCTAGCTAACACCACCTTCTAATCCTTACAACCTCTGGGCTGGATATTCTTCTTGGCACACCCCAACATTTTTTGTTAAGACTTGCAATATCTTGCATGGTTTTTAAAAATTTGAACTCCTCTTGAACAGTGCCACCTCCTTGATTCCACCACTGTGTGTCTACCTGCCACCTTTCATTGTTTATTCAGAGTATTTAGATAATTTGAGATATTCACTGTTTATTCAGAGTATTTAGATAATTTGAGATAATGATGATAATGTCCCCTGGCCATGTGCCATCTGACAGTGGGTGCTGATCCACACAGGCAGATTCTCAGAACCATGATTATGGAGGCATAGTGACATCACTGAGGGCCACAGGAGGGTGATGGGCTGTGAAAGGTCATGGCAAGGCAAATCCATGTTTTCTGTAGACAAGCCCTTGGGTGACAGATAGGCTGTGATCCGGGTGGCCTTTAATGACAGTTTTCCTTCTGGCCACGGATTTGCCAGGGGCTGACAGTGCCTCTGTCCCAAACTGCCCTTTGCGTTTTGCCCTTGGCATCACATGCAGCTCTGCTTTATCAGTGTGGCCACTGCGTCCACCCAGGACAGATCACTCAGTTCTCAAGGCAGCCCTCCTCTACAGTGGCAACTGCTGTGAAACCCTGGAGAGAAAAATTTTGATCTTTATCAGCATGAAAATAAAGACTGCTTGGAGGCCATCCTTCCCCAGCTGCTCTGGCCAAGTGGAGTTGCAGCCATTGCTGGCAGTTCTGGGCATGCCAAGGGAATGCTAACATGTGGTATGGGATTAGGATGACACAACTGTTGGAACAACAGCTGGGTAGGCTGACCCTGGGTACAGGCAGCTGCCTGTGGTGTGGCCAGCCAGGAATCACCTGTTGCATGGGGTGCTGCTCCTCTCAGCCCTCCTGTACACCCACCCACGCGTGTGCACAACTGATTTTTCATTGGTATTACTAAAAGCATAATTTATTCATGCAAGGATGTAGTACTTGCTGCATGAAAATCATGATTCAGCTGGGGACAGTCCATTCTACTGCTTGCACCTGCATTGGCCTTCTCTTCCCTTTTCCTCACACAGTGCTCAGTGTGGAAGAAAACAGACAGTGGGGGAAGTCCCACATAGTCAGTCCAGGGCTCGTTTTAGCAGGATGGTTGAGGCTAGAGGCTGCAGTTGTCTGTGGAGCACGACAAACAGTGATCTACCCAACAGGACCCCAGCTGTCAGCAGATCCTCCCCAGGATCTCCTTTACTGCTTCTCTGGCCTTGACCATGGAGTAGTTGATCTCAGCTGCTCCCTGTTTCCTCCAGCAGCCTGCTGTGAGTCCACAAGCTGCTGGGCAAACACTCTCTGTTTACTTTTTATTGCCTGTGCTATCTCTGTCCTAGCAGCAGGTAATCTGCTGTACGTGTAATACACCAGCTCTGCTATAAAACTGCCCATGTTTATGGTTTTGTCAATGAGGACTCTTCCATGACATTTCTGTACCCTAAGGAGACATGGGCCGGATGATCAGGGACAGCAATACTCTGTGGTGAGGGATTGGGAGGAAGAATTAGACAAGCCACCAATGTAGATGTTGAAACTTCCACACGTCAGTCTGCTGGCCTGTATTTTTATGCTGCCACTTTTGGCTGTCCCTGATGATCTGGAGAGAGGCTTTAAGAGTGTGATAACCACCCGTGCTAAAGTGAAAACAGTGTCAGGAATCCATCAAAGGGCAGAAAGCGAACCACAAAGCAAGGAATCTTGTTGTGTGACAATGCATCTCCAAAATGCTTTGCTGAGCTCAAAATCCTCTGAATCCTGACGTCTTTCAAAGCAAGGATGCTTTCAGGAGTGATAGCTGATCTGTAATATGGCAAGGGACACCCATGTCACCGGGCACCCGGGGTGCAGCAAGGCAGCCCCCCACTCGCTGGGGATGAGAGCTGGAGCTGCTCCCAGGCTCACCCTCCACGTGGGAGGATGGGCATGAGGTCTCTTCCTCTGCTGCCCACCCAGTCAGGCTGACAGAATAGGTTCTCTGATCTAGCAAATTAGTAGGGGATATAAAACTGATGATAAGGGAGGACTGTAACCCCATCTGCCATGCGAGTACTTACAAGAAAGATATAAAGGGTACTGTAGGTCAGTGGCCTTGACTCTGCCCAAGGTGAGATGTGCAAGAAGACCTGCTAAGGTCAAATGGGCTCTTTTACAAGGAAAAAAAAATCCATGAAGGGAAAGTGTAAGTGTTCTGCTTTTCTCCTAGAAGAAACCTGAATGCTGGCATTCAGGGAGGCTGCAGGTTTCCTCAGCTCCATCAGCCTGCTCTGCCAGGACAGCCCAGCTTGCCCACAGGGCTGTCTCCACCATCACAGTGCTGAACATTCCTTTTCTCAGCTGGCAGGGCAGAGAATGTGCTGGAAAGCAGAGATAAAGGTTTCAGATTCAAAGAGCTGGAGGCGAATGAGAGTGCCCCGGGGAGAAAAACAAGAGACTTACTAAAGGTGCACCTACTGTGCCCTCGAGGGGGCACAGAGGAGGGAGCATTTTTCAGCTCAGAGGTCAAAACAAACCGGTAAGAGAACATGTCTGGGTTAGCAAGACGGGGAGAAAAAAAAATTTAATCTTGAGCAATCAGAAGCATTTCGTTCAACCTGAACATTCCTGTGTTTCCTAACTCTATATTTAACTCCCCTTATACTTAAGGTTACTTGTAATGGGAAAAAATGCATTTAAAAATATTTCATTGGAAATTCAAATAGTTACAGAGGACCTCAGGTGAAACAAAGGGAAAAACAGAAGATGTTGAATCAAACATGTTTTTCAGCTGTAGTTGTCAAAATCTAGAGTACTTTTTGTTCTCCCCACATGCCTTTGTGCACTCATTCTGTGAACGGGAGATGTGAGGACTACTCATGGGCAGCAGCTCCAAGACTACCCAGAAAAAAAATCATTAAAGATTTCAAGAAGAAGGAGGCAGCTCAAGCCTGTACCTGTGCCCTAGTGTGCACGTGATGAAACAGGTTCCTGACCGCCCTGAACTGATGACATATTTGTTATGAACATATAATCACCCACTTGAAAATAGCAGTGGGTGCCAGAGTTCATTAACATTTGCATCTGGCAAGGACTCATACCCAATAAACCCCGCTGGATTAGTCTTTGGGCTATCCAGTGCTGGAGACAGTGATGAGAAAGCAGAGCCTCTTTGCCATGGAGCAAGATAGGCTCAGCAGCTCAGAGGTTGCTTGTACCAGGAGAAGCCAAGGATGTGCCAAGCAAGGGAACCTGGGCTTTTCTGTGTTTTTTAGGGTAGGATGGTGCCAAGCACACCTGAGCCTGATCTCCTTTTGGGTGTTTATGTGGGACTCGCCTTTTAGCACTTGCAAAGTGAGGGGCAGCTCAGCCTGAGGTGATGGTGCATCAGGGGCAAAGGGTATGACTTGTGCCACCTTCTTTCTTCCCTTCTCCCTGCCAGGACACCTCTCAGCCCCTGGGCTTGGTAACAGTGTTTTTCAGGTCCTTTGTGTGGGAGCACTTAGAACTCATTGTATAGCACTTTGCCCCCTGTTCTGAAAAAAGGATATAACTTTTTTAACAGCTAAAGCATGAAGCAAACAACTGAATTAAGAGGGATCTTTGGTTATTAAGATTTTTGGAGAGCAGTTTCAGATTCATGACTTGATATCATAAAGTATGGATGAGAAGAGCAAGCATGAGTGTGTACAGGGCTCCAGTACAGCAGATCCTGGTACAAACAGGCTTTTTCTCTTTCCCTTCCCAGGGCCATCACCTGTGATAGCCAGTCGTCCTAAGGATCATGGTGCCTGGTGAGGAGCACTCAGGAAAGGCATCCCACCCTGCACTGGCAGCTTTCAGAGATAACATCTACCTCCACAGCAAAGCTTCAGATGTGTTAGAAAAGCAGTGTCAGCATTAAGAAAAACGTGTCCTTCAGCTAGTCTCAACTTGGACTTTACCTTGGACTGTATCCACTGCAGGGCAAAGGAAGTCAAGCCTCAAAAACAACTTCATAATGGCTTTTTGTATCAGAGGAGTTTTGATCCTGATAAGATTTTAGGTTACCGTAAGCTAAATGCCAGAAGTTCCTTGAACCATTATCTTTCAGTTTCAACAACACCATTCCATGGGAGGCCAAACTCCCATGAGTGAGGTGACAGAGAGAAGAAATCACTTCTGTCTCTGCCCCCTGTCTGACACAGCAATCCTGGGAGCACAACCCACAGGCCAGCTCCCAGGCAGTGTGGAGCTCCCACACTCCTGTACTGCTGCTGGACACCTGGCCCTCAAAATCCAATACATGCACAAACCTGTGACACAGCCCCAGCACTGCCACCCAGTTTTCCCCAGTGCAGTCTAAGGAGCTTTTCCTGCCATGTCCCTCCTTCACTCTACAGAAGGCACACTGTGATGACCATGGCTTCTGTTATAAACAAAGCATCTGGTCCCCAAACAATATACATCTGCAGGTAAGTGAGGGTGCACTCTGTGCTGTTTAAGGTGGATCTTCCTGATAATGCAGGTTGGGTTTTGGACTAGAAATACAGGGGAGTTTCACCCTTCACAGCACCAACACCAAAACAGATGAGCTCTTTGCAGTCTTTGCTGTGTCACACTCCTGATGCTGCCAGACAGTAGGTGTAGATATCATATTCAAGGAAATTGTAGCCTGATGCTGTTGTGTTTTTTTGGACGTGGGCCACAGCACCAAGAACTTGCACAGAGCCTACTCAGAGTATCACCAGCAGCCAGCATCAGTCCTACAGCACAACAGGGACCACCTGTCCTGTTGGGCTGGGGGTGAGAGTTGATGAGTGTGGGTTTCTCCTCTCTAACCCTGCAAAGGCCTCCCAGAGCACTACAGAGAAAGCTGGAGGTCCAGCAGCACTGTTTGGCCTAATACTCTGCAGAAAGGCCACACAACTTTAGTGCTGCCAGTGCTGAAGATCTCACAGCAGTCATAATGCTCTCTCCTTTTTTATTTCTTTTCTTTACTTTGTACTTACTGTTTCCATTTAAATAATAATCTTCCTGTTACTCAGCATAGCCAGAGAAATCAAAACCATGTACCTGAGAAGCAAAGGCCTGATTCATCCATAGGATTTTGGATGTCAATCACAGTAAATCAGTGGCATTCTCTGAAAATGAGCTGCAGAACAAGGGCTGAGCAGCAGCCTGTTTCAGCTGCGTCTGTGATTCCTTTGTTATGATTCACCTTATACAAATATCCAAATAAACAAGTTTGCTGCCAGGAATATTCTGGTGAGAGGCAAAACACTGAAAAAAGTCGCTGAACTCTCTCTCTGAATGGAGAAATCTCTTCCTGACAGTTTGATCATCGAATGTGCCCTGGCTTGTGCCCTAAGACTCTCTGTGCCTGAGGCAGGTACCCACACCATGTACTTGGCACAGTGTACCAGTCACACCAGGAATATGCACAGCATTTCCTTGGCACATCTCAAGAAAATGCATATTTTTCCACTGTGCTGTCTTTTTGAATCCTTACGCAGAAAAGTATCATTAAATGCTGTTCCAATATTCTCTTTGGTTTTGCTGATCCTAGTATCTGGATACAGATGATCTTCTAATGAGGACTTTGGCACTATAACAAGGGTTTCTCCCTAATCAGATATTTCCACAGCCCCTTCTATTTCTTGATAGTGTCTATTTTTCTAAAAAAATAGCTGATTTTCCAGCTACAGTGTCCAATGTATCAGCAGATCTGTTCATTTCAGTAGATCAATGAACATCTAATGTTGCTTTTGCTTATGTGGAAAAAACCCTTCAGCGTGTGCCCCAGTGCCAGGTTTACAGTGTGGCAGCATAATGTGGCCTCTTGACCCGGAGTGAGGCCACCACAGTGGTGTCTGCAAGAATTTAGTACAGTTGCCTGGGCTAACAGCTTGCAAAATATTTGAGATGCTGAAATATGTCCCGAAGACAAAGAAGACAACTGCTTCGGACAGGCTGACAAATGAGCCTGTTACCCTCTGTCCCCGAGCAGATCTTGTGCCATTTATTAACTCCTGTCAGAAATGGCTCAGGGCTGATCCCCTGGGTATAATGTTCTAATTTCTGGGGGTTACACATATGGGTCATACCAAAGTCCAGGGCCTGGAGCACACATAGTCTGGCTCTGCACACTCTGCAGCCATCTACAGCCATTGCACTGGAAAGGGGCTCCATGGAGGGTGAAAAAAGAGCAGAGAGTGAACCCTCCCCCAGATTCAGAGCCATAGATTGTCTCTTTTTTCTTCCACTTAAAGAATTCACTGAGTCTTTCTGAGCTTGGGCTGGTTGTATGTTTGCATTAACACAGGGTTAAATTGTTACTAAGCAGGTATTCCAGAAAAAGAAAAGAAAATACCTCTGAGATATTTTAAAATGTATTTAACTGTCCAAATCCTTTTGCTAGATGTAAGCTCAAAACTGAACATATTCCTTCTCATTTTCTTCAGACAGTGCACACTTCAGGATACAGAAATAGCCCAGCATCCCTTTTCAATAGTTTATGAGTTGTCAATTCATGCTCATTGTGTCCTGTGTTTAGAAATCATCTAGAGCAGCAGGATGTATGTACCAGGCCCAAGAAGTCTGTTTTATTTCGTACACGTCACTATTTAGACCAGCTGTGCTGGTGAGATTTCCTCACATTACTGCTATTGTGAGAAGAGCACAAGACACTGAAATACTCTATTTCAGAAGGCTGCTAAATGTCGCTGTTTGAAGTCTTGATTGCAGAGCAAAGCCTCTCTAATTCAGAATTATGGAACTTTCCCTGGAGTCACGTGGATGTTTCAGGAAGTCATTCAAAGGAGCAGTTTTTGCAAAGGGGGAAGGTTCACAGGAGGATCTTTTCCTCTCAAACACGTCTTGAGTTTCTCTGGAAAGAGACCAGTGTGTTATAAGAGTTGTCTGCTGACTATTTTTGTGCTCCTTCATAAGATATGTGGATGCCAGGGAAGGGGTTTGCAGGAGCCCACACATGGTCTCACCCAGCAGAGAAACCCTGTGACCTTCCCTGCTGACAAATGGCACAACGAGATAACTCACAGAAATAACGACCACAAAAGAAGCTGGGGAAGGGGCAGGGGCAGATAAACCTGCAGAGACACTGGTCACCACCATCCTTTCTCCAACAGAAAAGAAGTTTTCATTTATATGTCAGCATTGTAAAAGGAGAAATGAACAATGAAAATATTATAATAACCATCATATACTAATGCAGAAATAATTATTCATTGGTTATGGATCTGCTGCTGAGCCAAGAAGCTCCATGCACCCCTAGCTGTGGAGTTCAGCTGCGCTGCTGGCTGTCCTAAAGGACAAATCCTGCTCTGGCTACAGCTCCCCAGCTATGAATCACACTCACTGCTGTGAAGGGCAAAGGAATTTGTCTCTTTCAAAGCTCTTGAAACTAAAGAGTCATCTTCCACAGTGACTTGAAATATTCCAGGAAAGTTATTCTTTCATACATAATTATTCTTTGGTTTTTTTTAAATTTTGTTAAAATGCTCAGCATTTTTTCAAAATCAGAAGTGAAATTGCAAAGGATGTTAAGAATGTTAGTCTGTTTTCTCTAGATCTTCAGATTTGCTCAAACACAACCATTCTCATTTTGCCAGACACCAAAATACTTCCCTAATCCTGCACTTCTCATGAATTTTGTCTGTTTAAACCGCAAAAAAAAACCCCAAAAAAACGAACAACAACAACAAAAAAAATTTCTTGTTCTTTGCTGGACAAATGAGGGATAAGCTGAGAGGCAGACTGTTCTTCTGTATCCTGCCTGCTCCAGGCAGCAGGCTGTAGATGACCTGCTAAGTTGGGAGCAGAGGGATGCAGGTATGTATGGGAGGGAATCAGAACTGCCCCGGGAATGCTGTCACTATATGAGCAGTGTGAGCCCAAAAGCAGCTCTGACTGCTGCATTCAGGCACCTAAATCCAGGAGGAACAGGGCACTTCCATGCAGATATCTCCAGATGTCTTCCACAGGTTTTTCCCTCGGTGTGTAGATGTGGTGGTGTTGTGTGTAGCCCAGAGCAGAAAGCAGCTGTCTGGAGGAAGAATGATCGCTGGGGCATTGCCTTTCACATCCAGCTCTCTGCAGCAGCCAGTGCTGTTGCAAATAATAACCTCCAGGCAGGCAGGAACTTCTCAAGTCAGGCAGAGTTTGCCTGGAAATGCCCACGTGGCATGATAAGAAGTGTGTGACAACAACATCCAGACCAAGGATTCAGGCTCAGGGTCCAATTGTGGAGCCATGCTTAGGGATGGAGTCATCACAGCTCTCCTGGGACTTGGAACCTGCTCTGGAAAATCTTTCATACCCCAAAAGCAAATAGGACCCTCATTTTTGGGTTTCTGTGAAAGGATGGCAAGAAGTGAGCTTTTCTACCTTACCAAATACATGTATTTAGGAGACCAAACCCTGTCCAGTCTGGGGTGGGAGCACAAACCAAGCTGTTCATGAGGCGATGCCCTGTGTAGTTCATGACGTGTTATGATTACAAGTTACTAAACTAAGTTCAACTGAATAACTAAATTAGGCTCAACCAGCAGCTCCCCAGATGCCTTTCCTTCCCTCATTGCCTGCACAGCCTCTTCCCTTCACACTGCCAGAGGTGTTCAAGGTGGGGAACAGAGGCAGGCAGCCCCAGCAGTGCAGGCAGCCTTCACAGGCTGGCCCACCCCATGCTGGGTGCCACCTCATGTCTTTCCTCCCCACTTCTTTCTCCTCTTCATTCTTGAAAAATCTGCAAATCAGTGTTCCCCCAGCAGAGCTGGTTTCTTCTCTGGACCCTTTTTGGGCAGGAGTGGATGGGTGCGTGCGAGAGGCAGCAATACAGGCTGAAGTTATGGAAAGGCAGAGCTCTAACCCAGGAGGGGCAAAGGAAAATTTCTTTTGTTGTTTTTGGATTAGCTAACCCAGAGTTTCTCTTTGTTTTTCTGCCAGGGCTGCTCTTAAATGTCTGACTGTACACTTTTCAATGCTTATTGAAAGATCATTGCTTCCCACAGCTCAACATTTTTTCCATCCAGCTCATAAGCCCTCCAGTGCCATGCAGCTCCCCCAAAGTGCTCTGCCCCTCTGCAGCCTAGGGGCACAGCCCCGTGGACGGGAGAATGAGGGCATCTCTGCTAAATGCATCCTTGTTCAGATTTGATCAGCTGCAAAGCTGTGAAAGTTCAGAGGGGAAAAAAAATCAGGTAATGGCCTTGAACTCAGTGATAACTTTGTCAGGACTGGGTGTGAGGGAGCTGTTTCCAGCTGGGAAATTGCCGTGGGGTCAATTGAAGGAAATAGCAGAGTAGAGGTGGTGTCTTGGAACACCGTGTCCTTGCAGGCAGTGCTGGCACGTGGCTGTGACAGGTTCACCCATGGGACATCAGCTCCACAGCCCATGCCACTCAAGGGAATGCTGCCCTGCTCCCCAAGGACATGCAGCTGGGGGAAGCTCTGCATGTCAAGGTGCTGCATGTGAAGGTGCTGCCCTGGGCCTCCTGGTTTCTGGTGCAAACCAACCTCTCCACAGCAGCCTCACCCTCAGGATTAGGTTAGGGAAGAGGCTCAGGCCAGCAGCTTCTCCTGAAATGTGAGTCTGGCTGGATGGTTTCACCCTCTCAGAAGTGTTTCCTTCCTTGGGCTTCTCAAAGGCAAAGAAAGATAACTTGCCGGCCTGGAGGGAATAAGTCCTGCCACAGCTCTCTCTCTTAGCTTTAAATGCTGAATGCTCTCTTCTTTGCTGTCACCCTCAGAGGTCCTTTAATTTTAATGGTTACAGAGAAAGCAGAGGCCCAAGCAGGAAGCATTGCCCAGCATGTAAATCCTGACTGAGAACAAGTGCACCATAGTAAGGTTTGAAATCATACTCTGGCAGATCACCTTGACCCCCATCTGACTGCAAGGAGCACCAACAGTATGGAAAGGCAGCTGGGGAAATGGGATGCCACGGATGGAGGGAGCTGAGCAGCCCAGTCCCCTGGGCTGGGTATCATGTCCTGTACAGCAAGGTCAGGGGTGACCCCAAATGGAGCTGATGAGAAGAATGCCCTTCTCCTGGAGGCAGTTAAACTGACAGCCTTGTGTAGCACACGGGGTTGATGTCCCTTTCCTTGTCTCTGACTGCAGCTCTGTTTTTAAAGTGGTTTTTTATTTCTGATTCTCACAGGAGCAACCTGTATTCAGTCATCAAGTGAACTGGTCTCCTTTTGTTGCTCTTAAGTGCTTTCAATCCATGTGCCTTGCTAGGAAAAGCACTCTCCCGTAAAAAAGAAACACATACGGTAAATTTGGAGGCATTTTAGGCATCCCAGCAGTGCACTAAGATGTTTAAGATGCATTTGAGGAAAGCTGCCCTTTGTTGAACTGTTTCATCATGCACTGTTTAATGCAATTGCTGTCTCCTTGCCTTGAATAATGTATGTAATAGCCAGTGTTAGTTGTGGTCTCTGGTGTGTGAATAACAAACAGCAGCCACGTCAGAGGCTGGCTCTGGTGAGGAGGCATGATGCTTCCACTCTCATCTCCTTGGAAGAGGAAGTCAGCAAACACTGGCAGCTCTCATTAAATAAGGAATTAATGCACCTTGATGTCCACACGGTGAATATTGGGCAGACATACATGCATCCTGTGTCAGTAGTCAATATTAGCACCCAGCCGAGGTCTCATGTCCTGATATGCACCAGGAGCTGCTGCCCTCGGGAATGGGGCACAGCTGAGAGCACAGCAAAGGTCGTGCTGCCCTGGGGAAGGGTCCTCACATTGCCAGGTATCAGGATGAGAACTGCAGGAGATGATGTCTTTTCCCAAATGATATTTTGCTCTAGTGGCCCCAGGAGCAAGGATCATCTAGGAAAAATGATTGGTATGGTTAGGTGAACCATGGATCGTGTAGATAACAGTGAACTGTGGTGTTGGGCTAGAGGAGACTGGAGCATGAGGGACAGAGTATTAAAGGAAGGACACAGGGCTGAAGCAGAGCAGCCAAGAGAAGAAAAAAGGTACTAATAAACATTTTTTTTCCCACTATGTTGCAAAGCCGGCACTGAAAACAGCCAGTGGAAACTGGAGGAATTTAAAATGTTTTAATAACAACCTCTCATCAAATGGATTTCCCTGATGCGTCTCAAAAGCTTTACCAATGAGTTTAATACTCCTTAAGCTCAAAATCAGAAAAAACTGAGGCTCAGCTAAGCAAAAACATCCAGCTATCAGCCACAGAGAGCTCCTGTCTCACACCAAGTTCTGCGCCCACACATGTCCCAGTGCGGAGCTGCGTGTAGCAAAATCCCCCTCAGCATACATGGCCCAAAGTGTGATGAAAATGGCAGTATTCCTCAGTTACATATTCCTAATGCTCCCAGAGTCTGGCTGCCACCACCCCTGGCATCATGAGCCACGACATGCTGTCACAAGGAACGTGACAGTGCAGCACGTTGAATACACAGAGATTATTCTTTCCAGCTTTTGAGATTGAGATGTACCATGCACACAGAAATGTCCCTTCTGACTTAACTGAAACATCCCCTGACTTTTGTGATCACCTTAAATATTACAGCTCAAGTGAAGGGTGAAAAGAGGGAAAAGAAAAGCTTGGAATCTTTTCTGTAAAACTGTTGGCTCTTCACAGTGTTTTCTTCAGAGGCCAGGCATGCTGTCCTGCAGATGCTCAGCCAGTTTTGGTAATATTTCATTTCCAAATGGGAGCAACATCTTGACCAGCACTGGGTCAAAAACCTGCAGCATCCCTGATGCCAATGACAGCATTGGCCAGTTCAGCTGGTGGGCAGTGTGCTGCATCCAGCTGATCATGTCACACAGAGCAGTAGGAAACCTGTTATGGTTATTCCATCCTCTTAATCACCAGTTGTTCCTAATTTTCTCTTGTGGCAGGTTTGAAATTAGCTACTGTTTGCACAGTCCTGCTGCTTGACAGCTGAAGAGAGGAGAGGTCTCACCAGTTGCTGCAGGGAACAGCTGTCGTGTTCCCTGGTCACCCTCAGCCCCCTGGCCTTGGGGAGAAATGCTGTTCAGCCCCTCACATGGTGCCTTTGGGCACCATCTCAATGGAAATGTACAACAACAGAAATGATGTGTTTGTGCACACTCCAGAATCCCAAGGAAGGAACCGTGTGACACAGTGCCCTCTCTATTATTTCTGGAGTTTCCTGCCGGAGTGCAAAGCTCTTAGGCTTTCAAAGGGTCTAAACTTCCTTGAGTACTAATGCAGGGGAGAGAGAGAAGGCAGCAAAGTGCCCTACTTCTTGTTTTCATTTTTATCTTGGCTTGACAATACATTGCTGCCGCTAGCACATCTCCTTTCCCGTTCTCTTTTATTACCAAATGCACTTTGACTGGTTGAATGATTCATGCAAATAATTTACCAGGCCACATAAAGCCAGATTTTCTCTTCCTGTGTCATCCTCAAATGAACAGGTACTTTTTAATTGATGTATTTGCTGTCAGTAACTGCTCAGTGAAAAGGCTTTGAATACTTGAGATGGAGAGTTGTTTGTGAGCTGCTGTGTGGTTGGACTGACCTGTCTCTGGGTAAGAGAAGGGAGCAGGCAGGCATGGAGCAGTCTGACCCCATTTATACTGGAAGACACAGAGTAACCATCATCCCTTCTGTCTCACAAGTGCCCTGATTTGTCAGAGCAGCAGCCACTGTGAATATTATCGCGGGCAAAGCCCTGCACCCACCAATGTTTGCACAAATGGAGCAAGGAAAGGTGACACATAGTTGAACATATCATCTCAAGTGACTGGTTTGCAGCACTAGGTCAGGTCAATTGCTCATCCACCATCAATTCATGCTGTAGGAGAGATTTCAGTCTAATGAAAAACCCAGATTCATTGTAGAGTATTCACAGTCGTTCTGTGAAGGCAGAGCTAAGACCTTCCACAAATTTGAACAGTTCCTACCTGTTACCAAATCATCTAGATTTTCTCAAAGTGTCATATTTTTCTAGCAGTTTACCCATCTAGTGTGGCATTTGTTATTTTTAAGATGAGTTTCAGTACTGGTTGGGAAAATTTAACCATGTCATTGAGTCTGGAGGCTCTTGGTATTATAGAAGTACCAGCAATTCTGCATTTGTCTATTGTAAAAGAAAAAATTTTGCTTGAAGCAGTGAAGCAGCACCAGTTTACACCAGGGAAACATTTCCAGTATATATCACAACATCACTGAGCTTCTTTTATCTTTCTTTTATGGACATGTCGTAAGTTTTGGTTGCTGGAATACAGTCTACTGTAAAGAGCATTTCCCATCAACGAGGTTGTTATGCTGCAGGAGATAAAGAAAATACAGCCCATGGTGGCTGCTAGAGCCACCTGTATCTCTGGAAACAACCAGAAAATAGCATGGGTGCTTCTGTGAGTGATAGGCCCAGAACAAAGTGTGTTATGCTGTCGAATAAAAAAAAAAAAGGTGCATTGTAAGAAGTGCTCTTTGCAATACAAACTTTCTGTCTTGGTTTAGATTACTGTCATGAATGTGTTCCAGCTCTTTCTATTCTTACCAGATTTTTGGAATCACACAGTTTTTACCTTGCAGAAGTCTTTGTAGACTTTCCTCCTCACTTAGAAAAAAGTTTAGGGCAGAGAGACGAGGTACAGATTTCATTGCCTACACTTCAGATTTTGCAACCTTCCTAATTCTGCTCTGCTGCTGTAAATTCAGCCAGACATTAAGTTTTTTTCACAAATGTGGGTTGTATTCAATAATTAATTCAAATTCACAGTTGATTTCTGCAAGTGGGGGGAAAATCATTGTTGTGCAGCAAGATGAATGTAATCTTTGAATTTACAGTCACTCACAGCTCTGCCCATCACTGCATGCTCACAATTTCCTGCACCCACAAAGACTTTCTCTGAAGAAAAATCTCCTCATTTACTCCACGAACAAGTCTGACAAGGATTGAAATTAGACTGCTGAATTCATGAAGTTCCATCTCTGTAACTTCAGCAGTGCAAAGGAAGAAATATTATTGTACTAAAATTCATCCTAAAACCAAAATGGAGTATCCTCAAAAAATGGAGACTACTGTGAAAAGGCTATAGGAAAGGTACCATACTACCACTGCAAGTAATTTCCATGGATTTTTGCTTAAAAGTGAAATGAAATGAGATTTAAAAGTTATGGAAGGTCAGCATTAACTAATCCTGCAGATGCCACTGCAGTCATCTTCTCACTAATAGGATGGAAAGCCTTAAAATATTTTGTCAAGTAGCTACATTTGGGAGTGTTTTTCTATTATCTACATGAAGCCCTTTTTCTGAAAACTTATCAACCTCTTGTCCAGTTTCACTTTCCCTCAAAAATAATATGGGCTGTTGGAAACACCCAGAACTGTCTGTAGTTTACCCTCTACATCTGCCTGTCCTAGGCAGCAATACACAAAAAGCAGTACAAGTAGACTAACAAACCACTCCATCAGCATTTCTAATTCCTGAAATTCGGCAATGTAATAGCAGAGGGAATTGAGTCATCAGCCCCATTCAGCTTGGGGCAGTTGCTCCCTGCTCATGGCCATCAGGTGGGCTGAGACTGGAGCAGCTGAGCTCACCCCATCCCTGACCATCCATCACACACACGGCTGAGAACAGATTGTTAGTAGAGCAGAAAAATGACAGAGGAGCTGACAAATGGTGCTCAAGACAGGTGATTTGTTAGACCTGGGTAATTTTCATTGTTCTAATTTTTTTTCTTGGGTAATTGGACCGAAAAAGAAAAAACAAAAAACCAAACAAAACCCCAAAAAAACAAAAACTAAAACAACCAGAACCCAGTGACATTGTTGAGTGCTGGTGAGTTGCTCTGGTTTGAGAGCCCTGGTACTTCCCAGCCACCCCCACAAGATGTGGTGGCCACTGTCTAGACTGATGCAAACCCAGACCTTGTGCTGGCACAGCTTGAAACCTCACTGTCAGCCTCGGGTCCTGCTTTAAAATTCTCTTCCTCTTTTTCTGTGTAAACTCCTTAGAAAACAAAATGGTTCCCTGCTAGGCATACAACTGACAGGCAGCTTTTCTCACACAAATAATTCATGGTAACTTGAACCTGAGATCCATGCAGGACTGGTACTTGTGCATATGAATCAGATGTTGGCTCTACTGGCCGAAGGAGTGGAAGAGGGAAAAGCAGGCAAATAAAACTCAGCACCTTCCATTCTGATGTAAATATATTCCAGGATGCTCAATGCTTGGAAGAAGTTCAAGGGAGAGCCACAAAAATTGCTTGCAATCTAGGAACATACCTTCAGCATGAGAGCATGGAGCGGAGCAGTCTGTTTATCCAGGAGGACAGAGGAGGGTGTCTCCATCACAGTCTGCCTACATGAGGATGCATTTTTAACAACAAGCACTTTTAAATTTGACCTAAAATGGTAACATTGAAATTAAGGTGCAAATAGCTAGTAATGAAGCTAAGCAATCGTTAAGACAGAAAGAAGGTAAATTTTTCCATCACATTAATAGCAACAGAAAGAGTTGGCCTTCTACAAAACATGCTGCAGTACAATCAGCAGTGACAGGCTGAATGCAGGAGATGCTCAACAAGAATGTAAAGCCCATGTCTGTCTTCCAACAGATGTCATCTCGTATCCTTTATTTTTGCTTGGAATATAGCCGTGTGTAGAACTCCCAGATGTGAGTGATGCCATCTATTTGGCTTTAAATAGCAGTAAGTCTTGAATAATTTATTACTATTAACATTAATGAGACTTTTCTTCGTATGCCTCAAAGAGCAAGGAAGATCTCCTGTGCATGTCTGAATTCTGCAGCACTAATGACAGATTTTTCTGTAAAGGACTTCTTAGGAGCCGGGTCATCACGGGGAGGTTGGTAGTGTTACTCTACTAGAGAGACAGGGTATTTATTCTAGCAAGATTTCCAAGATGGTTGTCAGCTGAATTTTTCTTCATATTCAGAGTTCCCAGAGCTTGGTGACCAAAACCTGTATGATAGTGACACAGCAATTATGGGATGAAATTATACAAGCAGGGGAAAAAAGTTCATGACCCTTTGTAAAATGATGCAGCATCTCTGTCAATGTTGCCCTGTGCTTTTGCCATAAAGCTCTGAGCTGCTTCTCCACCAGACATTATCTAAAAAATGTCTCTATTAAAACATATTCATTTCTGGTGACATTCTTTGCAGGATCTGCTCTGCCTTGGCAAAGATAGAGCACATGTCAGGAACTGGTGACTATCTCAGATCTTGTTAACATGATTCTTCTTCATTGAATGCAGCTTCTTAAAACTGGGTTTTCTGAAGCAGCACAGGGATGATGGTGCTTCAAAGGATACAAGACAGCACTTTGCTGTCTGGTTGGCCTTGGAGCCAGTTCACGTCTCACAGTGGCATTTGTGGGACCAGGAGAAGGTAGCCAGGGTATATGGCCCCACTTTAGCCCAGCAACCACTGTGGAGCATCAGGGCTGGGATGTGGCACAGGGAGAGCTCTTGAGGGCTTATTCCTCATCCCCACATGGGGATATCCACAGCAACACTGTCAGGTCAGTGCCAGGCTCAGCCATGGTCCCCTGGGCTCCTCTAACTGAAGGTGCTCTGGATATGGCTCAGGGTACATTCAGCTGTGTGCCACAGCCATGGCCATCCCTGAGAGCCATCACCCTGAGCTCCAGGCTCAGCAACACCCTCCTGTCACTGCTCTTCCTCCACAGGAACTGCTTTTCCTCTAGGACTTGCCATTGCTGATGTGGCAGTTCAGGCTTCAAACTCCAAGTGCCAGTCCAAAGGCATTGGCTTCTTTGCAAGCCAGCTTGTTTCCACTGATCCCTGAGATACCTTCCCAGAGCATGAAGGGAGACCAGTCCTGAAAAAATGCAGAAGTATTTTAACATTCTCAGTCTTGGTATATGCAATGTCCAGGGCACAAAGAGCCCATTAGTGTCATGCATTACACAGACTTAAATTAACCAAATTGTAAAAGTTAACACAGAACCAACTGGACACAGTGTCTCCACAGTGAAAAAAACAGTACAGATATAAAACTGTGGTTTAGTTTTAAAATAGGAAATAAAGTTCTGAGTTTGCAGTTTGTTGCCACATGAAAAGACTCTTTTCTGCTCTTTTTAAAAAGGTTTAAAAAAAAAGAGTCTAAGATGCAAATAACATTTCCTGATATGGAAAGCAGAAAACACTCCTAACACATTTTCCAAGGTCAGCTCAGAAAAGGAAGCTGCTTCCAGACTCTAGCTACAAAAATTAGCAAGCCAAAAGTTAGAATTCTCTTCTATAGTTAGTCTGTTCATAAAAAAGACTGAGCACCTTGGTCCTTTCTTCACCCCAGAAACATCCTGCCTTACATCATTGGGACATTCTGGGTATTCAGTACTCCCAGAACTTGAGTAAATATCCAAATACAGACTCAGGAGCCTACATTTGTATCTGTTATGTAAAAAACCCTCAAAGTCACTCATTTCAAGCAGCAAGACAGCAGAATAGTAATCTATAGTTTCCATGTCTTCACTTAAGTCTAAACCTATTCTCTCTCCTCTTTGTTTACTGTGCAAACTGCTTCCCCACAAAATGAAATGATCTCCCCAACCCAAATATCACTTTATTTAAAGCAGTGGGCAAGGAGTCTACCCTGGGAGGTGGTGAGCACAGGGCAGTGCTCGCTGACCTCCCCACAGGCTCCTGAACAAACAGAAACCAAAGTGCTGATGGTGACAAAGCGGCCGTGGAAGGGCTCGGTAGCAAGCTGTGTGTGTTCAAGATCAGCAGCCAAGCAAAGCACCATCATGAGTTTAAACTTGCGTTTGCTGGGGGCTACACACAGTTACTTGCTGTAACTCCACAGATCTGGAGTGTCTCAAGAAGCTTCCAGATGTGTCCAAGTATTTTCATCTGGATAAATAAAGGACATATGCCCACAAACACTTCATCTCCCCTAACAGGAGTCCACCTCAGTCAGGATGGGTCAAACTCACTGGTTATCTTCCCTTGGTGCTTAGAGCAGCTCTAGGGACTGGCTCCAAACAAGATCAGCTGCTCTTCCATCATCCTTGTCAGCAGAGATGCATCCAGCAGCTGCTCTGGAGGAGAAAGGGACAGGGGTCTGTCTGTGGCTGGGCCTGGCATGTCATGCATCTGCAGGTCAGAGCAATATCTGTTTTCTGTGTAACAGTGCCAGGCAAAAGAAACAGTCTTTTGCCAGGCAAAAGATCTAGGAGTCTGTGTGGATCTTCCACTCAGAGCAAGGTAGAGACACTAAGAGGCAGCAAAACATATCAGGCAAGGATGAATTAAAAATAACAACAAAAAAATATGAAAGTGTGACTTCTTTGTGTCTTTTTGTTCTGTGATTGTCCTGAAATAGCATGTGTGATTCAGGAGCAAGCCTAAAGTCACAGCCACTGCCACCTCCCTCCAACCTGCTCACAGCAGCCACAAGACCCCACTGCCCAGAGCCTGCTGTTCAGCTGCCCTGACTCCAAGTTTAAACAATCCTGGGCTGTACTTGCTGTAATGAGTATGATCAAGACTAAGCACATGGGACATAAATAATCCAAATGCAAGTTTTACTCCCAGCCTAATCCAGTTACAGCTCTAATTTGCACATTTCCTCTTTGAAAGCAGTTCTTTCATCTTCTATATAGAGATGAACCTCTCCCAGATGCCATTTGCAAGCCAGGAGAGGTGCTTTGCATCAGAGCCAAGGCAACACAGAGACCTGCAGGAGCATTTCTGAAACACCCACCATGCTCTCCATGTGAGGTGCAGGACAGTGTCCTTCAGCCAGCTCTTTTCATGAGCAGTTCCTCAGCCTCCCCAGCTTTGCAGGGGGCTCTGGGTCCAGATGGGAGGAGAACTCCAGAGCTCGACCACAGTCTTTAGCTGAGCTCCCCACTCAGTCCCTTATTGCAGGCAGCAATGGTACAAAGAAGGAGGAGCTACAAAGTGCTGGATTGTTACCTGTGGCTCTCAGTTATAAAACCTGCTCCACGTTTGCATCCCCACACACCTCATTATAAAGCAGGACAGGCTAGTATTGACTTTCTTTTTCTAGTTCCTCCCTTAATTCTCTTCTCCTTTCCAGGCTGGTGATGTTACATTTTATGCTCCTGTAGAAACTGGTGTCATCCTAGCAAGCACAGGCACCCAGCCATGCCGTTTGGGCTGGGATAGCCCAGCTGGGCTGGCTGTCTTCCCTGCTGGGAATGCTGACCTGGAACAGAGACTGGACAGAGCTAGAGAATAGAGCAGATATTTTCCTTTAGGGTGAACCTTGGGCAAGAAAAGAGCCTGACCAAGGCTACACCCAAGGTGGAGTCAAAATGGTCACAAAATGGATGAGCCGTCATGAGGTCTTACACTTTTATAAGTTTTGGTCCATTTGGATTTTGGGATTTAATTGTCCAATTACAGCTTGGGGTTGTGAGGTCTCATCCTTCTTGTTTCTATCTTCAGTCCACCATTGTTTATGCCTTTGGGCCTGAAAGTTGTCCTTAGTTCTTCAACAGGAAAAGGATCCGTTTTTTCTCCCTACTCTGTGAGGAGAGCTGAGTGACACTGACTGTGAGGCTTAGAACTACACTCCTAGGCAGCACAGGATCTGAAAAACATGAAAGCTAAAATTTAAGGCATCACAGGCACTTACTCCTCAGCTTTTGCCTTTGCTGGCAGATCTTTGGCTGTAGTTGTCAAACAGCAAAATATCACAGAGGCTGTTAAGAGACCTTGTAGGTGAGGTGTGTAGTCAATGACAGAGGGACAGCACAGCACACAGCCTGTTTTTATGAAAATAGTTATTGTTTATCATTTCAGTATTTCCTGCAAGTTTGGGGATGTGATGTCTCAGAGGTTTCATTAACAACTCTTTGATGAGACCGTTCTCTAAGAAATCTCAGATGTATAAAACCAGAAAAGTCATACCTGCTGGAGGCCTGGCTCAGCCTTGGAAACATCTAAAGCTAGTTCCAGAGCAGAGCTGTGTTTGTACAGTGTTAACCTGTTAAACTGCTCTGGGAGCCCAGGTGCCAGCTGAGCTCTGTCCTTGCAGCTCCTGCCCCTGCAGCAGGGTCTGCTGCTCACCAGAGAAGCTGTGGCTGCCCCATCCCTGGAAGTGTCCAAGGCCAGGCTGGATGGAGCTTCGAGCAACCTGGTTTAGTGGAAATTGTCCCCACCCATAGAAGGGGCACTGCAGCTAGAGGAGCTTTAAGGTCTCTTCCAACATAAACCATTTCATGATTCTGTCTTTCCTGATGGCAGACTTGGAAAATACTGTTACATACAGAAAAGACATTTTTACCAGCTAAGGAAAAGCTTGTATTTTCCTTGTGCAGATAAGTGGAAGAATTTCATATTCACAAGCGGAAAAAAAAGCAAAACAAAAACATGGAAGTGACAGTTTTGTTCAAGAATAGTAAGCCTGGCTTGGCCAGAAAGTTCAGTAACAAAATTTGAATCTCAGACTCCTATACTAAGATGATGTTTAGCAAGTTTATTGTTTAGAATAATCACTTTAGATTCCTTTTTGAAAACAAATGCCAGCCAAGACTGGGGGAAAAGATTTTTTTAAGAAAAGTTACAGAATAATTCATTCATGGCCTCCCAACAAAACATGTTTTTTTGTTTTTTTTCAATAGAAGCAAATAATGTTCTGGATCAATATTTGGATTTACTCCAATTATTCACTGTTTAGCCAAGAAAGTGACAAATCCACTAAGAATTATTATTTATTTGGAAGTCGGTAGTCTGTATTATAAACCAGCTTCAACTGTCCTTGATCCAGCATAACATACAGCCTCTGTGATTTTTTATTTGTTATCCTGAATTCTTTAAATCCATTCAGTTCCAGCAATTTGCTTCCAAGGCCTGACCCAGAGTACTTTTCTCCACCAGATGAATGTTGCTGGATGGTAGATGCAGGTCTTGGAGGAGCAGGGGGTCAGTGAGCTTCAGGCATTAGTGGTGGTAGATCTGTTGCTATGACACACTTTGATTTCCCTTAGGAAAATATTCTAAGCAACTCACTTCTGATCATTAAAGTCCCTCAAAATATTATTTCAGATGATTCTGGAGGATGTTGGCATAAATCTCTGATTAGAAGTAATTGCCACAGGAAATTTACCCTTTCCTGTTTGGCTTCTGCAGCACATGTCAGCTAACATTTATTCTGCAGTTTGCCACAGCAGAAAAATTATGAGTGGATCTAAACACATACATTTGATAGAGACACACATGGCACAGCCAAAATCTTCAAGATGCTGTGCATAGATGGAACTGCTTCCCTAGAGGAGTTGCTGGTCTGGAATTAAGCAGTGGTCTTTCTTTGGTCTTGCTCAGAAGCCCCTGTCTGATCCCAAGTGATTTGATTTAATGGGAAGCCATTCTTAATAAGCTTGCTTGGGACATGGACTTCAGCAAGAACACACTGTCTGGAGCACTGCACTGAGCCTGCTCTATTCTGTGTTCATCACAAGGCAGAACAGAAAGCCCAAATTTCTTTGTCCCCTGAAACCTCAAACACATCCATCCACGTGAGGGGAAAACAAAACTTTGCATGATACAGTTCACACAGAGGTAACAGCAGAGTTAGGAAGGTTACAGTTTCTCTCCCACAGGAATTTGGCATTTCAGCTTTTCCAGTCTTCCTGTTTAGAGGAAGACTTACTGGCTTTAAACAAAGTTTGCACACTAATGGTGCAGTTAATTCTGTGCGTCTCCACTCATGCAGAGTTTCCTTATTGTTCCTGCACATTAGGTTCTTCCAAGGCTGTCTCTGCTCTGCAGCCCGTGGGCTCTGCAGCTCCACCTGAGCAGCATAACCTTCCTGTGGCAAGGGACCCAGCCCTGTCTAACATTTCCCATGCCATAAGCTGTAGCTCCATGGATCCCAAACGCCTTTGGCAAGCCAGGAGAAATGCTTTGTACGCAGAGACCTGCAGCTTGTGCATTATTTTCTGCCCCGGATGCTACAGGGGCAGTGAAACACCTCCCAGCAGACCTGGCTGCCACCCAACTGCCTCCCGTGGATTAGATGGAACAAATAAACTCAAGCCACTGCTGTAGCAAGGTATCTGAAGGCAAACAGGGCTGCCAAGCAATTAGTGTCCAAGCAATGCCTAACTAGTGCCTTGGGTGCATCATATTACAGAACAAAGCAGAAGATGTCTGTCTGGGTGTTATTTTGGGAGTGTGTGATTCTGATCTAATTTGGGATGGTGCAAGACAGGAGGAACAGGGCGGTTGGATGATCATTCCCAGGACACATGTGGGGAGGGACCTTTTCTTGCTCTCACAGCACTGGTGACATTTCTGGCTCAGGGTGGCAGCTTGTGCTGGCAGAGGAGGGCAGGAGAAGAGCTCTCAGTCTGCAAGCAGTGCAATACAGAGAGCTGCAGGTTTTATTCTGAATTGGCTGTAGTAGATAAGATATAGATATCTTATCTATAGATATCTGTATCTGTAGATATGGCAGTTTCATGCAGCCTGTTAGAGATACATTGTAGAACTTAAGACTTTGATACGCAATAATTTATACATGTATAATGTAAAACATGTTGGTTTGGGGGGTAGTCACAAGAAATGAAGCTTCTAATTGGCAACATAAGAAATTTCTTAGCTAAAATCAGGCATTCAAAGCTGACCAAATGTTACCATTAAATTCTAGAGCCAAAAATAGACAGAATTTGAATGAGGACTGAAATCCTGCTCAGTAACTGTTGGTAAATCCCAGCAAACCACACTTCTCTGCGGAAAAGAAAACACAGGCATGCATTGGTTGGCTTTGGCAGAGAGGAAACAAATTTGCTTTAACAAATCTGCTGACATGTTTATCAGGATAACATGAATGTATTGCATTTGCCAGTATAGCACACAGTGGCAGCTGAAGATAGAACAATTATTTGAAAAGAAATTGCAAATTATTTGGCTGCACACAAGGGGCTTTATTTACCCTGCCTGCACAGTGAATTGCACCCCTGAGCAAGATGAGACCGAGCAGCAAAGCTGACTGCCGACTGTGGCTCTGGGAAAAGAGTGATAAGGGAAGTCTGGGGAGAAACAGGTCATTCAAGCACTGCAGCACCCAGTCGACCCCTCCTGCTGTCTCTAATGCCCTGGACCTCTGCAGAAGCTGAGACGTCTCTGCCCTTAATGGGTATTTCTATTTTAAAAGCCTGAAAAATATTTTCAACCCATTTGCTCTAATTCTTCTGTGGAGTTTTCACTCTGCCCTGTCTGGTTGGAACAGAGAACATGCAACAAAAAGGACAGGAGTTAATGATGAAAAAATACCCTTTGCTTTCAGCTTTTTGTGTTTGCTGGAAAAGAACAGATTTTCTTGGCAAATATCAAGAGGATATTTGTGACCGAGCTTGCTCTAATGAACATGAGCTGTGCTGTGCCTCTAAGGCCTGTTGCACTTTCAGATGATTTCACCACTTTACAATTCAGCTCTTATGATAACATTTAACACACACTTGTTAAACCATTCGGTGCTAAGGCAGCATAAAGTCCAGCAAAGGGCAGCACTGGGCACAATCAGTTTCGAGGTGGAGTCCATCTTGCAAAGAAAACTCAAGTGAACAACACAAAGACTGAGGTGTTGTAACATTTTAGGGCAGGGAATAGAATTCATTGACAGTGCTAATGTGATTTAAGCAAACTGAGCAAAATAACACATGGAACTGTCTTTTAGTGCTCTTGTATTGTGTGGGTTTTACTTTGTCAGTTGTTTTAAAAAGCAACCAGCAATTTCTGGGAATGCTGAGTTAAAAAAAAAGGAGGGGGAGGGGAAAGGGGGAAGGAGGAGAAANGGGAAGGGGGAGAAAAAACTTATCAGGCATTTCTGCAGCTTAGTAAAGATGATTAATCTGATTCAGCAAGACTGAACCAAAGAGTTTTCATTGACCAGTTGATATTCAGAAACATCTTTGTTCAAATATGGTTTAAAATGAC
The DNA here is from genome assembly GCA_008694505.1 of Cyanoderma ruficeps. NCBI lineage: Eukaryota > Metazoa > Chordata > Aves > Passeriformes > Timaliidae > Cyanoderma > Cyanoderma ruficeps. The sequence continues at coordinate 33,240 of VZDJ01000611.1, forward strand.
ACGAAAATTAGATCTATTCTTGAAACCCTGACACATACAGAGCTCTTGTCTGTACATCTGGGCTTATGGTCAGATCTATTTTAATGTCTTAAAAAAAAAAATACAAGTGCTTGTAGAAAGCCAGAGAGTCAACACAGCTTTTGCAGGGTTTAAAGGAATGCAGAGCAAAAACCAGTCTGAAATTAAAGTCTCTCACCCAAAATATGTTCTGCAGGTGCTCTTTTATCTGCTCATCTGTGTAATAGCATAGTCCTTGGCAAATCTGCTGCTGGCAGGATGAAGCATGGACTCCCCTCAGGTGTCACTTCACCTGCTGTGAGACACAGGAGCTGAATGTGCTCCTCATGCATCATCATCAGGTACCAAGTGACCCTGAGGAGCAGCAGGCACAGGGACAGATGGCTGTGGTGCTGTAAATGTGATGTGTCACTCACTTTATACCTTAAGTGGTGCCCCCCAGTCCTTCCCCTGCTCCAGTGTGGCACTCAGTGTGGCAGCTCAGCAGCTTGGCCCAACTGCAGTCACCACTCAGCAGTGCATTTTTGGGCCTGGATTGTGAAAAAGGCAATGCTTGCATGGGTGTGGGCATAAATATCAGTCATTTTTGGGCTTCTCAAGATGTTCATCCAAGTTGGGCAGGATGAAATTCATTGCTGCTGCAAAATGATGCAGCACCACTGAGCAGGGCCTCTCTCAGCCCATCTGACTCTGACCAGCAGGTCACATTACCTCCTATAATTTGTTGGCTGTTCTTTGAAAACCTTTTAAAGATTTTTTTTTCACTGTGCCCAGAGTTACAGCTTACAATTCCCAGTAGTTATTGGGAAGGAGGGGACAGATGGGTTCAGACAATATCAGCTCTTGGAAGAGAGACCTATTATGATTGCACCTGCAGAGATTGATAGGACGTGGAAAGGAGCCCACAAATTGTTGAATGATTCTGGGACTTGATTTAATGCGTACAAAAGAAACTGAAAAATATCCTCAATATCCTCTATCTTGCCAGAACATGTCTTTGCAATAAATAAGCCCTATAGAAATGTTTACTTCCTTTATTCCCAGCAGTGAGAGCTGCTTGATGAAACACATAATTTTCATGAAAACATTTTTGGTTCTTCTCAAGAGCAAGGGGAGAGTTCACCTGAACAGCTGAAAATGCCTGTGATCAAAATGGGATGAAATTCAGAATTCCCATTCCTGGTTCAAGCTGTCTTCTGTAAGGATTTTATTCATAGGTGGTGGATGCCATCCAGAGAAACAAATGAGGGCATTCAAGGAAAAGCAGTATTTTGTTGGCAGTTTATTGTGAGCTATCAAGTGGTGTAGTCTGAGATGAAATAACATCCCACGGCCCTTCCACCACCTGTCTCTCATGGAAACCTCTTCAGGAATCCTGAATAACCATGAACTCCTCTTTAGCAGCTCCAGGCTCTCTCTTGGCTCTACCTCCCTCCAGATTTCTATGGAAAAATTGGAAATTGCCAGTGTGTGTGGCTGAGAAGAGCAGGACACCCACAGCTGAGATAAGAGAGGATCTGCCCCTGGCCCTGAGGTGGCCAAAATCCTCAGTAGCCCAGATGAGCAGGAAATTATCCAGCTATAAATCAGCAATCAGGAAAAGACACCTGGTGAGATGGAGCAAGTGCTGACCTGGAGACATATGTAAGGGCTTTCTGCACATGGATCCAGGATGGAGTTGGGCTCTGATGGCTCCAGCACAGTAAACCCCTCTGTGGCAGCAGTCACGCTGGTGGAGCATGGTCCTGACGAGTCCAGGTGGGCAGAAGCCATGGGCCTCTATGCTGTGAGCTTGATTCTGCCTTTGTCAGGGCACTGCAAGGACTGTGCTGCAGCAGGGATTGCCCCCTGCCCAGGAATGAGGAGCTGCTGCACAGGAGCTGAAGAGGTGAAGGTGCTCACAGCACACACCAGGATGGATCAAGAGCAAAGGAGCAGGTGGGAGGAGAATTGTGGCCAGCAGCTGTGGTCTGTGTGCACACCACAGCCTGTGCAGAGCTCACTTCTAACACAGACCATACAGGACAGCTCAGAAGGAGGAAAAACTCTGTCTTGGCTCTTCCTGGGCTTTGTGCAGCTGCCCTATCCCATCAGTATATCAGTTAGACTTCAATTCATGACATTTTGAGTGTTTTTTCCTGGCTGGCCCTAGTAGCAGCTCAGCAAGGAATCAGCTTGTAATTTCAAATGAACATAAAAATGCACTTTTCTAAATATCATACCACCTACCCTATTTTCAAACAAAAGCAACCATACATAGGAATATGTGATTGGGAGATCTAATTAGAAGATAGAACCTTGCATTAAAGCTAGGTGAAAATTGCTGGTCCATTTTCATTCTGTTTGTGGCTGCATTCTGTTATCCTCCTGTTTCCAACCTTCTGCAATAAGTGTCTATTTTAATGAAGACTGCTGAGGCTGGTGTAAATACCAGAACATCTTGTATGCAGCACACAGAAGTCCCCTTTCCCTTCAGAAGTGCTGTAGTGTTCATTTGCATCATAGATCCATGGCCAAGCACACTAAAGAGGATGGATCAAAGTGCTTCCAAATGCAATGTTAGATCCATTGTAAAATCCAGGGCATCTCCAGAATCAGCCCAGGTGTAGCTGTACCTGAGCCTGTTGGTGTGTTTCTAGATTGCTGTAGAAACACAACCCAAAATGCTCCTTTTTTCCCCACTGGGGTTACTTAGCAGGGCTTGCAGGCACAAACTGCAGCAAGCAGGGTCATCCAAACATCTGGGCAGGGCTGGGGCTCCCCTGCCTGAGGAGACCCTGGGGACAAGGGTCTCTTTGGTGCCTGCTAACACTCAGATGCACCCTCCAGCATTTCATAGCCATGGAGGGGCGCCAAGTACCTCTGTCTCACCAGCTTCCTTTCTGCTGCCAGGGTTTTCTAGCCTGGGCAGAGGTGATCAGGGAGCACAGATACAAAACAGAGACAAGCTTTGTGCCTTGAGAAAAAAAAAAAGGACGTCTTCAGCTCCAACAGGGTTTTGTCTCTTTTTCCCTTCTTTTTGCAGTCTCTCCACCTTCCCTAGCCCTTGTCAGCGGTTTGATGCCAAGATCCAAGCAGGGCGCATTCCCAGTGATCCTTCCCCTTTTCCTCACTATCCGCAAAAGAAACAAATGTATGTTCTTTTCCCATGGTGTAGGGCTGGTGAACTCTTAAAAGCCTGTTTTCTTCTCTATGAACTGAGATCCCTGAGGAATCTGCCTCCCTTGCGTCTTTCTTGTGTTGAGGTGGAATTAGTCACATTTTTTTCAAATGACAGCAGTTTCCCAGAAAAAAATAAGCAAGTTCTGGACAATTTATAGGCTTATGCAAAAAAAACAGTAAATCAGCTTCTAGCTGTTTGGACTGTGCTCTCTTTTCATCACACACAAGCAACTTCCGTCACCACTAATATGCAAATAAAGATTTTTGGCCTCAATCTTTCCTACAGGGAGAAAACCCTCAGCAATGCCACATATCCTACAGCCAAAGCTGGTTGCATGTCAGACTGTATTTTCTTCTGTAGCCTCAATCCATGTAGGCTAAAAACCCCACAGGATCCCACATATCCATAGACCAGACCTCTGGAGATGTTTCAGCTCAGTCTTGCCTCAGGTGAAGTTCTTCAAAAGTTATTTTTCATATCACAGAAATGTTGTAACTACAAATCTGCAGTGATGGAAACTGAGCCTCAGCTGGTGAGAGCTGTTTAGTCTGTTGTTAATATACAGCAGGCAGCTCACAGACACTGAAAATGCAGCTTAGATCCCTGTCCCTACCCAGGCATTTTCTGCATACCAAAATTAACTGTGGTCAACAAAGGAACCTTGGATTGGTCGACAGTGAAATCCTTTAAGCAAATGCACAGATGAATCATTGTGCCAGGTTTAGAGAAGGGGGAAGTCTGCATTTAGGATGCATGCTCTCTGCAGGCCCAGAGGACTCATGAAATCCATGAGCTCCTGCAGATTCCCCCTTGGCAAAGCTGATTTAGGGAGGTGCAAAAGGGGCTGATATTAAATATTGCTGCCTGAACTGGTGACACTATGTGATTCTGCTCCCAACAGAGCTGTGCTCTGTGGTGTGATCCTGAAGGGAGTAGGGAGTTGCTTGAAGGTCTGAAAAACTCAATTTAGGGCTGTCCATCTATAGCAATAGCCTGTCTCACGTCCCGTGGGTAAGGAAACTTATTAATTTGAGAATAAGATGTCAGCACTGGGAATTTGTGGATTTGAAAAAGGGGGTTTAATAGGGCTTGGAGAACTGTCATGAAAGAGGCCACTGCAAATGCTCAGCAAAATGCAGGCTGAGAAGGGACTTCTGACAGCAGACCCTCCTGGAGGACACAGGGCACTGGGGAGGGAAAAGTCATTTCAGCAGAGGATAAGGGTGCCTCAGGAACAGGCAGAGATGGCCACAAACTCCTTCAGGCTGGAAAACTGAAACTAAAAAAGGTCTTCAGAGCAGTGGATGCTGGGTGCTCCCCAGAAGAATTGGGGGAAGAAGATGTCTACCCCAGGCCCTGTGCCTGGGATGGGTATCTGGGGAGTGACAGTGCCATTTGACCATTTGATGGCATAAGGTGGGGAGCCCATACCCTGACACCTTCCTCCTGGAGTCCAGCAAGAGGAGGGTTAATAATTTCAGCCTGATGTCTTCTCCAGTCATGACCTATGGAAAGGGCAAATCTCATGTTGCTCTGACCTGTGCGTCTCTACAGCAGGCTCAGGATATTTCTGCAGTGCAAAAAAATGCTGCTGAAACAGGGGATGTAGGAACGAAAGTCTCCAAATGCTGGCAGTGGCACTATCAAGAATTTCATCTGAGATTCTTGGTTTTTTTGGCATCTGACATCCAATCTTTTAAGTTACTCTTAGGTGACGGTCTTTATGGCACAGCCACAGCATTGCAAATTGGCTTTTTAATACGGGAAAGCTGAGATTTTTCACCTCCTGACCTGCCTCCAAGAACTGGGGTTTTAACTGTACCATTAAACACTTTGGGACTTCCAGTGTAATCATAAGAGCTGGCAGTAGACCTGACACAACCAGGAAGGAACTACTTTCGAACATGCCTTAATACTAAATCCTAAACTTCAGGTCTTGACGATTCTCCAAATCTGGTTTTTCTGTTCCTCTTGCCTCCGTGTGTTAGCACCTTATGTTGCCTATAAAAGTGTCCAGAGTTGATCCAGATGAGCAGTGGGAATAACGTTTGCGTCAGCAAACAAAACTTGCAATTGGGGAAAAAAGGAAATGTCTTGCCCATGGAAAGTCAAGGCCCATTAGCTAAGCTCTGGAAGAGGATATCCCTCCTCCAGGGTACAAAGCTTCTGAATGTAGTGCAGGCCACTGATTCCTGACCAAGATAATGCAGTTTAGCAGCAGGGCTTTATGGCCCTGAAAATGGGGCATTCTGCCCATGGCAACCCCTGAGTTGGACGGACTGGGATTGCCCAGTGCTGTCTGGGGGAGTGCTGTTTGTTGGTCTGGTCCTATGGGAAATGTGATAAATCCTTTGGGCTTGCAGCCCTTTCCTACATTCCCTTCTCACCCAACACTGTGCTGAGGTGGGCCTCCGGTTCATTCAGAAATTGTATGAGATGCTTGGAAATGAGATACTTGATAAAGTACCATTAGACCTGCCACAGCCTGTTTGTCCTCTCCAGGCTGCTTTGCTGTCTGGAGCCCAGTTTAGGCCACCTCTCACATTTCAGTCTCAGGGTTTTCTGGTCTCTTCTCAGCCTCTTGTGACTCTTTTCTACTGGGGTGCTACCTGGAAAAGGCTCTCCTTGTAGCTGAGCCTATCCCAATCCCAGGGAGAGCAAACTGCAGTGCCTGGGATGCTTGTTTGAGTCTCAGGTTTCTGTTTAATACATGCCTGTGGTTTGTGGCTGTCTGAATGCCTCCAAGGACCCCTAAAAACAAACAATTCCTGCTGCTGACATCAGGCTCCGCTGACACTTTCCCCTGCACCTTCGAGTCTGGGCCATGAGATCCTGCCCTGCCAGACTCTGCTTTGGAGCCAGCCTGGCAAACATCAGCACCAGGAACCCCCTTCAGTGTGGGACAGAATGCCAGCCTCTGGGAGGGATTCCTTGGATGGAGCTGGCTGATGGGTCTGCTCCAAACCACACCTGTAATTCTTGAGGCTCCTCCTGCCACACTGCTCCTCCAAGGGCACCATTTGGGACCCTGCCCTGTGCTAGTCTGCCCCAAAATTCTGGGTAGTAACCTGATGCACTTCTACTGGTCATATGACACTAAAATCATCCAACAAACAGAGAAATTTGGAGGGAACACTGGTCTTCTCTCCCATCTGTGAAGCTCATTAAGGATGGCTTTTAGCATCAAAACAGACATCCCATGAAAAGCTAAGAAAATACCAAATGTCATCCTAGCTGGGGAAGCAGACCCTTGGGCACATCCTCTTGCAGCCAACCTCCCTAGGACTCCTCTCTCCCATCAATACGTGGGCTGCAAGACTGACTTCAGCAGAAAATGTTCCCGGGAAACTTGTTTCATGAAACCAATAGAACTGTGCCTTTCCATTTCCTACTCCAAGTGGCTATGCTGGGTTAAAAAGCAACTGGAATGTTACGAATTGTTAGGAGAGGAACAGAAAACAAAGCAGAGCCTCCCTATAAATCTGTCTCAAATATCGTGTCTGTTTCAGCCCTGCTGCCTCAGGCAGAATTAGCAGAGCTACAAAGGTGAGGAGAGGGCTGGATCAGCTTCCAGGCAGTGGACAAGGAGATACAAGGAGAGGCCCTTCTACAGCAGAGGTGAGCAAGGGAGAACACAGCACATGTCTATAAATTGCCAGGGGCTGAAAGGAAAGTATATTCACTGATAATATTGCATTTTGGAGGCCCAGAGAGTCAGAAATGAACCTTGGTCCCCAGCTGGTGGGTGACACGGGGGTTCCCCTTGGAGGCTGATGGCTGTGTCATTAGGGATGTGTGTCGGCTGAGCTCTGCCTGAGGGCACTGCTGAGCAGAGCCTCTCTAACAGGGACAGACTGGCAAGGGCACCGTTTTCTAGTCAGGGCTGCCTTTTGCATCAGTCCCTCCCGTTGCCCTGATGGGAAACCCAGGACAGAGCTAAGCTCAGCCTCTTGCTGCAGAGGAGATGTCCTCCCTAGGGTACAGGAGAGCTGTGCTGCAAGGCTTGGTGACCCACCAGAGACTGGTCTGGCAAGCAGGCAGGAGAGAGGGGCAGGCCCGAGGTGGTGGCTGAAGGGAACAAGGCAGGGAAAAAGCAACTGAAGGGGACAGAAACAGGAATAAAAACTAAAGGGCCATTAAACACAGTGTGACCTTACCTGGCCAAAAAGAAAGTTAGCAAATTCAGTATTTGTCAAGAGAGGAACATTTGCACGAATGCACTTCAGCAGTGAAGGGACACCATTTGCAAAGAAAATAACTGCTGGCCCCACAGAGCCTGTGAACTGCATTGTAGTTTTGTGCATTTTCCCAGCCAGCACTTCCAGTTGTAAGGAGCGAAGCACCCCAATGTGATGTTTGGGAGCTGCTTCCAGAAGGGATGCCCTGGTGCCCTCTTCAGTACAGGCAGTAAGTAAGGATACTCAAGCCAAAATTGAATAAACAAACAAATAAAAACTATGGTCCAGTCTTCACTTGCCAAGTGCCAGAATGTGGGCCCTTAGAGTTGTTCCAGGTTGCTGTGGGGTTGGCTTAGGGATGTTTGAGTCCTTTGCGTGTCTGTTTCAAAAGGCTTTTCCCATTTCACAATTAATTCACAACAATGTGAGCTCAGATTGGCAGGTTTCCTGACGAGTGTTCCTGTCTTTACCAGGAATCAGATTGGTGGAAGGTTTTTTTCTTCTACATTATTTCAAAGTAAATAATGTGTTTGTCAATCTTACACAGAATAAGAATTTTAGCAAGACATTGGAAAGATAATTATGAAAAAATAATTTCCTTTTCTGGAATAAATTAATGTGATTCTTGCATCACTGTTTATATAAATATTCTTACAATATATTAACTTTGTAATCAATTTGCAACACTGAAATCATAAATCAAGTTTTGAAGAATGCTAAAAAAAGAGTTTATTTTTATAGGACAACTGTTTTAATGAGGGTTTGGACAACAACAATAACATTGGAGACAATTCAGGAATACTGTTCCTGGTTGGAAGAGAGGAGCAGCTGCCACATTTGATGGAGTGAGCCCTTTAAATCACCAGGCATCAGCTTAAGAGGTGGAGGAATAAAGAAGGTACAGCTGTTCCCAAGTGTCATATATAAATCTGCTGAATTTTATGATCTTTGATCACCTCAAGGAACCATTTACATAAAAATTTTACAGACACCATCTTTTATATGCATAGGACTTGTATGCACAGGTGAGTACAGGCATACATACATATGGAATAGCATTTTTCCAGTTGCTTTTATAAGCTTCAGACTTGGCATAGTTTTACTGAGTCAGCTCCTGTGGGGTTTTACAAAAAAATATCTTTACAAAATGTGTTCCTAAAAGATTTTCAACTATTTCCTTAAGAAGAAATTTCATGTCATCTCACCTTACTATTACCAATAAGAGGAGGCATGTTAAAATTCACCACTATTTGTCCTTCACCCAGAGTATTTTCCAAGGTTCAGTGAAATCAAGAAAGAAACTGTTGGTGACTTGTCAGGGGGCTGTTCAGAGGCACACTTTTCAGTAGCAAGTGGATATTCCATACCAGAGACACTGATTCCCAGTTCTGTGACAGCCATGCAGCAGATTGTTCATGTTCTTCAGTGTAAAATGCCTTTTCTTTTTCATTCATGGCTTTCCCTTTTTCAAGTGCAAAAGTTTAGCTGTTGTCTCCACTCAATAACACATTAAAAATAAAAGTTTGAAATGTTTTTCTTTGAAAATAACTTTGTGAGTTATGTTTAAGACTCGAGAGATGGGAAGGGATGTATGTGCTCACCATTAAAGTAATTCTTAGGGCTTTGTTCCAAGTGTTGCTAATATTAGACTGGCTTGGTATGGAAGGTGGAAATCCAGTGGGTAGATGGGCCTCTGTGAGAGGTGGTTATTATTTTCTGCACTGATGAAAATCCATTCAATTAGCAGGTCGCGTGCTCTGCAAGCTTTAAAAAGCCCCACCAAAGTGGTGATCGTGATGGCACATTTAGTGGCTTTGTCCTGGAGGCATAAATAAGAGAGCCCTAAAGTGATCACGCATGTGCATGGAGTGTGGTTACCCCTGAAAATAAACTGGCATGACTCAGGTATCGAGTGTGGCTGGGTGTTAAGAGAGTAATGAGCAGTTGCTGGGAGCCATAATTCTACAGTAGTTTCCACTTAATAAACCAAGGGGTTTGAACATGGGAGCACACCTCAGTTAGTGGGTAGGAAGTGATGGTGGCTGTCCCACAGAAATAAACAGGCTGGAGCCTGCGGCACCTTGGGTAAGGAGCTGCAGGAGGACAGACAGTCCCCCTGATGTGCTTCATGCCTTAGGGCTTGGGCCAGGGAATGTCCACACAAGAAAGAGTCAATGAGCAAAAATAAACTTGAGCAAAGCTATAATATCGAGGGATTTTTTCATCCTTCCTGGAATTTTCATGCCCGGGGATTGAGGCACACAACGTTGATTGCTAAGAGCAGTGTAAACTTAGCCAAATGCTGAGACTACAGCAGGGGTGCTTGGTGGAAACATCCCAGCTGCTGATACAAAAGTCCATGGAAAGGGACCAGGCTTTAATAGATTCAGTGAGGGATCAGTTTCCCAACAAGAAAATATGCAAGGAGAAAAAGGGAAGGGGAAGGGGAAGGGGA
>VZDJ01000611.1:43861-155866 GCA_008694505.1 Cyanoderma ruficeps
AAGTCCGATTGTGACTGGGAGGCAGATATCAGACCAGCCCGCGCTGAGTCCGCGATCATCCGCTCTCCGACATGCTGTTCCCGGGGTCCCGTTTTTATACAGTTTATTTTTCCCAGGCCAGGCATTTCCCTGGAAATGGCTTTCCCATTCAATTTCTGATGTTGTTCCTGCCGAATCTGAATGGAGTTTCGAGGATTAGCTCAACCCACTTTCAGTTGTAGAGAAGGTCTCTGTCCCCAGACGCCCCATTGTGGATTTTGGGGTCCCTCCTTGAATGGGAGCAGTTTCGGTTGTCTGGGCCGGGGATGGACCTGTCTCCTCTGGAGGCCGAGGTGTATGCTTGGTGGCTGAAAGCTGAGGGGGTTGAGTCGGCATGTCCTTTTCACTTGCTGATGGAGTCCTGCATTCCTTATGGATCGTCTCCGGTGTCCCGGTGTCCCTTCCGTGGTTTCTGGCAGCTGTAGGATTTTAATTCCTCACCCCCCCCCAAATCAATATGTATCATATTTTATAACAACCGCCTGCCAGTGGTCCCTGTCTTATTGGGGTCCCTGGACACAGCCTTGGTCCCTATCTTATTGGGGTCTGTGTGTTCTCTGAGCTCAAAAGGAAGCCCCTTGCAATGACACCTTTCTCTGCTCTGAAGAGAGCAAGGACAGAATGACCTCCAGAGGCCCCTACAGACCCAGTTTTTTCCTAAGGCTTTCTTCCATGAATTTCTAGTTTTATATTTAATGAGCAGACCTCAGAACAAATACAAGCTGTTGTTTTATTTGAACAGAAAAACGAGTTTGTCTGAAACTCTTTGCTGGCAAAACAACCTGCTGGAATGAGCTTGGTAACACACAGGGTTTTGCAACTAGTTTTGTAGGGCTCCCATCCTACCAAATCGCCCCATTTACTTATGTGCTACTCTGGCTGGGCTGGAGATTAACCACGGATTGGGGACTAACCACAGAATTGCTCCTGTGTTGGGTTTCACTTGTCACCTGCCCAGACAGAAAGATGTCTCCAGGTCTGATTGGAGTGTGAAAAAGCACGTTGTGTTTGCAGTATGCCTTTGTTCATCAATTGTCTTCTCATCCTTGGTGGTTTCCCCGTTTCCCTTGTCTGTGAGCATCCATCTGGTGTGAAATATTAGAAAAAAAACCCAAACCAAACAAAAAAACACCCCCAAAACAAACAAACAACAAAAATTCACACCCCCCACACACCCATCCCCTCAAAAAACAAACAAAACCAAACAACTAAAAAAAAAAATAACCACCGCCAAAACCCCTTAAAGAATTAGCTCTTGGAAACAAGGATTATGTTTACAGTATTTCATCTGGTGTATCCAAAGAACTATTTCCTTGGATGTTTTCAAGAAATTTGCTCATTTGGGGTTTCCTGCTGGCACAGGAATCTCTGTGGGGTCACCTTACCTTGCCCTGGTCATGTTGCTGTATAAGTTGCAAGGTTTATTTTCATCACCTGCCCAGATTTTAATTTACTCACTTGCCATTAAAACCGGCCTGTCCTGCAAATACTTTCCTAGCAATATATAGTCTGTTCGAGCCATTCACTTCTCCCAGCTACTTTTGGAAGATGCAAGCGGGCAAAGGCTGGTGAAACTGAAGGTTTTTCACCGCCAGCAGGCTGAAGAAATAATGTCTCAGTACTGACCCCTCTCTGAGAGTTTCTTCGCTGCCACTGCAGCACCTGCATTCCAGTGCTCAACTCAAACAGCTGGAAACCACATCCTCAGTGATGGGAATCTACAGCAACAACAAAGAACCCATTATTTTTTAACAGTTTTCCTCATTTCTTACATCAAAGAAATGAAGACTAGTAAATTATCATCTGGCAGCATATGGAGATTATATCTTCTTATGCTTAATTCTCTAAATGACTGCAATTTTTCTGGGGAAGAGCCTGAAGTTCACTGTAACTAATATTCTAATAAATACATAATTAATAAAGAAACTGAGCATCTTAAATTAAATTGAACAAAGGAAAACTGTTATCAAAACCACTATAAAGCATACAATTAAAGAAAGAAGAAATCCCATCTTTCTCGGGTGTTCCACAAAAAGAAGTTGTACCACAACAAATCTCATTGTTTGTTCAGTATTTAGTGAATCAAGTTTCACTTGAAACTCAGGTCAAGGAGTTAAATCATGATGGAAGAAGACCGGTTCAGAGATTAAAACTGTAGCCTAGGAATCAGGAGCTCCTGGTTTAGATCCCACATCGGTTAAAAATTTCTTGTGGTACTGCTGGCAAATGACTGGCCCGAAATAAGCCTCTCTTCTAAAAAGTATTTTTCCTTAAAAAACCCTGAGGAGCTGGTTCATACAGCTAAAAAGTCACTGAGAGCAACAGCAGGCTCGCCAACTTTTTGGATACGAACACTAGAGGGTGACAAAGCTGCACTAACTTAACAGCTGCACTAAATTTATGTAGTCCAGACTGATTCAACAATCACATGGATAAAGACCATTCCAAACCTTTTTTTTTATTATTCTAATTTGATAAAACTGACTTCAAAGGCTAGAGTCTCTACTGCAGGTTCTTCTCTGTCCATGTGACCAAAATTAAGAGGGGATTCCCTCCCTGAAAGCATCTTTCTAGCACGTGGCCTAGATGTCAACTTTCTTTTTTAATGTATATATATATATTACTTATGTTCTAAACAGGCATACCACAGGCACTGGAACTTAACCCTCCCTAGAATTTCCTTAATCTGTGTCATCAGGCATGCATTCTAGGTTTGACAAGTCTGAAAAAGAAGCCAAAATTACTACAACTGCAATCCTCAAAAACATTCACTTCCTGTAAACAATAGCAGTGATCCCACCTTGAAATGCCATGACACTGAAGTGAGCATAGAGAATTTCTCACTAAATAGTAAAGGACATTAGAAAAGATTCACAGCCATTCAGAGTATCTCACAGTACTTGTAAATTAAAATAGAATGTTGATTTATAGCTCAGATATTAGGTAATGTGGAAAGAATTTCCAGGGCATATACAGCTACTGTGGAAATGGGATAATGATGCCTTGCACTGACCACAGAAATCATGAATACTGTACAAAAAAATTAAAATCCCTCTTCCAAGTGCCAGGTCAGTGAATAATCGTACATAGTGATTTGTGTTTATCTCCCATTTCTGAAACTCTACAGTACATTACACCTCAGTAATTTCGGCTCAAACACAAAGAAGAAAGAACAGTAACTTGAATTCAAATTTTGTGGTTCTATATTTAACAATTTGGGGGTTTTTTATTATACTGAAAATAAACTGTTTACAAGTTACCTTAGTACAATGGTTCACAGTTCACCACTGAGACCTTGCAGCTTTCCAAATTCCTCACTGGTCCCCCCAAAAGCCATGACAGCAAAGCCTTCCCACTGCTCCGCCTGATTATTCCCAGCAGTCCCACCAGAGCATCCCTTTCATGTCACCTCCCCAGCAGTTCCCACTGCTCCCCACCCTTCACAGCCCTCCCCTGCCACCTCAGGGCCTCCCCTGTCCACTGTCCCCTGTCACCACAGCACAGACACACCCCTGTCCTGAAATCCATGAGTGGGCCTGCAGATCCTCAGGAGCTGCAGGAAAAAGAAAGGTCAGTGAGGACCTTTCTCTTTGTTCTTCCATGGCAGAACAAAGGGAATGAATAGGAGTGAGGTGGTCACCTTGGAATGGGTTAAGGAACATTCACAACAACCTCCAAGACACTACTGCAATCGACTCAGAATGCAAAAGGGGAGTGGTGAAACATAAATCAGAAGCTGGTTGCAAAGTCCATGTGCGGGTCTCAGTTATCTGGATGGATGGATGGATGGATGNGATGATGGATGGATCTGTTCCCATGTGATCTGTTCTGGCTGGGTGCTGCATATTTATCTGTCAAAATTAGTCTGGAGCCTTAATTAAGAAATACTGAGGAAGGGACCATAAACCTACATTTTATTACCATTGCTGTGGGTTTGATAAGTTGAATCTGCTTTTATGTTGTTATAAATACGGTGAGCCGAATCAGAATCAAAAAATCAAAAATTTATTTTACTATTATTAAGAAAAAAATAAAAAAACAGAAATAAACAATAAACAAACAAATAGCCAGATTGCAATGAAATAAATACAAAGCCAAGCCACAACACAGTAGGAATTCGATCGAAATCGGAAACGGACACAAGACTGGCCCGCGCCAGTCTCCCTGTCATCCGCCTCCCCGACCTGTTCTTGGAGTCTTAGTTTTATACCCTTTTTTCTCCCGCAGGCCAGGTTTTTCCTTTGAGACAATGGGATTATAATATACATGAGTCTTTCTTTAGCGTTTTTAATTTTTCCTGAATCGAGTTTGAATGGGGTCCGGAGATTAGCAGGGAACAGTTTTCATTTGCAGAGTGGGGTTTCCCTGCCAGACAGTCCGATGTGTAGTGTGAAGACTGAAACTCCTGAAATTCGGCGGGGGTGGCGGCTGGACTGCTCGCTGATGATGGTTTGGGTTTGTCATGGATCTTACAACTCAGTTCACTTGATGGTTCTGTTTGTGACTCCAAACTGATGGTTCTGTTTTTCCACTTTAGCTGGTCTCCACACCTGGCCTCATTGTGATTCGGCCTTTCATTTGCAGATGCAGCTGGCATTCCTGAGCCCCCATCCCTCATCCTTCGGTGCTTCTGCCAGTACTTTTCCATTACCTGCAATCTTTTAATTTCTCATGTCCAGATTAATATACAGAGCATATATACAACGTCTTGTTCCTCTTGAAGGTCCTTAAATTTTTTTTCCCCATGCTAAATTGTGTATCTAAGGGAAATTCCTTTATAAGCAGTACGGGAGAATGGTCCTCAGTCAGCAATATGTCAGTGAGAGACACCTGAGCCATTATTTGCTCAAAATAGAAGAACAAAAGAGGAACAGCCCTGTAATATTATGTGAATGATCTGTGGTTGATTTCTGGTTGACATTAGGAAGACCCAAATTAGCCAGGACGAGTAATAAGGTATTGAAGAGCAAAGAGTTTAATTCTTTGGTACAGTTTTGTGTCGACTTTGGGTTCACTGCGTCCCTGCAAATGGATTGTCCTTCCAGCAAAAGAGGCCCAAGTGCAAAAATCACCAAACCTCAGAATGGTTTGGGTTGGAACGAACATTAAACATCACCCCGTTGCAATCCCCCTGCCGTGGGCAGGGACACCTTCCACTAGACCAGACTGCTCAAAGCTACATCCAACCCGCCCTTGAACCATTCCAGGGATGAAGCTTCCACCGCTTCTCTGAGAAGCCTCATCACCTTGCGACCATGTCCCGGGAGCGGAGCGACCGGTGCTCCCCGCGCCGCGCGGGGGCGAACGGACCAACAGGAAAAGGGATGTCAGCAAAATTAATCCACAAACGCCAAAGGCTTACGTCCGAAAAGGAGGCACAGGAGTCCTGCAATTTTATTCGGATAAAGGGAGACAGACCACTTGAGCACATGCCAGCGATCTTTTCTCTCCCGCGGTTTCGGAGGGCACAGCCCCTTTAATCTCAACTCCCGGCCTCACGTTTCCCTCTTCCTTTCCCCATTGGCTGAGGTCACCAGGAAGGTACAGCCTTCCCGAACCGCCTACCGCGTATTCCCCCCCTGGAACCTGCTCAGAAATTCAAGCTCCTACAGACCCGTGTCTTTTTCAGGAGCCAGGCTGTCTGGACTCTGCGGTGGAGACATTAAGAGCCATTTCAAAGACCTTAACGCCCATACCTTCACCCATCGAATTGTTTGTAAAGACATTAGCACACATCTTCCCTCTCAAGGGCAAAGGGACAAAGAGACAAAGGGACAAACGGTCCCGGCGCTGCGGCGGCAGAAGCAGTGATTCTGCGGATTCTAACTCTTCTGGTCGTCCTCCTCCTCTCCTGGTTCCCCTGTCCCGTTCCCAGTGTCTCGCTCTCTGGCGCCCCGGCCCGTGCCTCCCCCTGTCCCGCTCCTCCCGGGGGAGCCGCTCCCTCCCCGCTCCGGGCGCCCGCCACGCTCCCGCCCCCGCCCGGCTCCCGCTGTGGCTCCGCCCGGCCCGGCCCCGGCCGCTGCCGCCGCCTCCTCTGCGGGTTCCCCGGCCCGGGCTCCGCCTCTCGGTGCCCGCTCCCCACGGGGAAGCCCGGCCCGGGGAGGTCGGGGACTCGCCCGGACCCCGGGATGGAGAAGGTACCGGGTGGGGACCGCTGCTGGGGACTTGGCCAAGTCAGCCGAAGGTGGCCGGAAGGTCCAGAAGTTACTCTGGAGCAGAGGGGAAGCGCTCGGCCCGTCCTCTGCACCTCCATCGAACCAGCTTTGCGCAAGGGTAAATGTCACGTTTGAGTGCGAAGGTGACCAGTGACCTGAGTGCGACCGGACAGTCCTGGAGGTGACAGTGGCATCAGCCCTGAGACCAGACGGCACGGCCAGCGTGGGGGACCAGAGCTGGTGTCATCCGAGGGGACCTTGGTTGTGTCCTGCACACATTCGGGATGCTCCTATTGCCGTGGGTTTGTTCGGGTTTTGAGGGGTTTTGGAAGAAGGGTGTGTCTTGGGGACTTGTTTGATTTTCTGGCGTTTTTCTAAGAGTGTTGTTTTGGGTTTTGCTTTTGTTGAAGCGATGTTTCGAAAGCTGTTTGGCTGCAGAGCCGCCGCTCGCCCCGGGGCGGGGGGAGCCCGGGAGAGCGGCGCTGGCTGGAGCCGACACTGGGTGGCAGGAGGCTCCCGCAAAAACCTTCTGTCCGGGTCGTTCGGCCCTTCCCAGCCCATCACCTCCAGCGCAGGCTGCGCGGTTCACCCCCTGGGCTTATCCAGGACCCCCTTGTGCCCGCCTGGCCACCCCTGCCCGTGCCCTGGCCCCACAAGTGCACACTTAGCCCCCCACCCCATTCACGCCCGGACACCCTGCAGCTCCACCGCTATCTGCACAGCCAGGGCTGGGTGTGCAGCTTCACTCGTAGGCGTGCAAGACTGCCCGGCGGGATGCAGGTGTGCTCCCAGGAGTGCATGCATATTCCAGGGTCACTCGGGCCGATGCTCGAGCCTGGCTTAGCGGGTGAGCAGAGGGAGCACATCCCTCCCGCTGTTTGAATAAAGTGGAGGATGTCTGCCCGAGGGGAATTGACAGCTCCAAGAACTTCTCAGAGCACAGGGACCTTCCATCTGAGAATGTCCCTGAACTGCAGCCTCTCACCAACCTCCTGCTGTTGTGTCAGAGTCCCACTCTTCCTGCTTCTCCACTGTGGATGCACAATACTTGACCCAAGCATGAAGCACCCGGAGGGACCAGAAGGGATTTTTGTTGAGGAGTAAAATGCAGCCTCAAGGGCAGGAAGGGAGCTGTTGGGGCTCCTGTGGTGTGAACCTACCAGGAACTACCTACACATCCATATCCTGATTTTTTAAAAAAAAAAAAAGCAAATTTAGAGGGTGAGAGCTGCCCATGGCTGTATTGCCCAATAGTTACCCAGTGTCAGCAGCAAATCTCATGTTCCCTTTTGCAGAGAGGACACTTGCAGTCACCTTTGACCCCTAATCCCTGGGAACAGCCAGTCTCCGATGCTTCCACAAAATCTGATATTTTTTTGCTTTAACTGACTCTGTTTTTTCTAGGAAGGAGAACCAAGCAGCCTGTGACCTGTGACCAGCCACTCGGGGATGTTTGACAATGCACCACACTCTGCTTTAGGGCTCCCAGTAACAGAAGATGGGTGCTGTGGTCATGCAGCAGGTGGCACGGTTAATGCCACCTCTGCTGCTACACATCTCTGCAGTCAGCAGGTTGCCTCTGCACCACTGCCTTTCCATGGGATTGTGGACATCCAGTGCTGGTGCCTGGAGGAACATTTGTCAGCAGGATACAAACATGATTTATGCTCTTGCCAGATCAAGAGAAACAAATAAATGTGCAATGGGACAAATAAATAGGAAAGGACTCGGGGCTGCACTGCCAGGATAGCCTGAAGTAGTAAAGCACATAAGAAGTCCTTCAGGGCAGAGGGCAGAGTGGAGTGCCCAGACCCTGCTTGAAAGCCTGAGATGATGGGGAAGGGTGACATTCTATTAGTAAACCACTAATGACCACCTCTTTGGCATTTCCTGAAAACTACGGTAGGTTGGCTGGCCCCTGGAGGAGCTGTGATGTCAGCAGCCAGAAATCCTGTGGAACCGGCCAGACTGGCAAATGCATGAAAGTCAGCTAATCTGCTGTTTTATCATCCTCCGCCCCCAAATCCCCATCCACTTCAGGCATCAGAGGGAGGCTAATTGACTTGAGCTTCCTTTTTGTGCTCAAGCACCTTGGCTGACTTGGTTATTTTCTCTCATTTTTGTTCCATACAAACAGATTGGCTTCAAAGGCACAGGTGTTATGTGATACATGTCTACCAGATAACCGGGGAGAGACCTTGCTTCACCAGGTGCTGGCTGCCTCTGAGTGGTCTGGTCACAGTTTTGCTGCCTCTCCCCACTAACTGGGGTGAGAGTTACTGCTAGGAAAGGACATCAGTTGTGGCCTACCTTCCCTCTTTTCCTTTATCCCCTAAAGCAGAGGAAAGTGGAGACTTTGAGCAGCAAGGGCCAGTGTGGAGTGGCTTTCCAGGGAATGGGACCTTAGCAGGGGCACAGCACCATTCCTCAGAATGGCTTTTGTAGTGAGAAGGGCAGGTGTCCATGGAAATGGCTTTCTGGATGGGGGCTGACCCAGAGGGTGAGGCTCCCATCTCACCTTACCTGACCCAGTAAGTTTGACTTTGATCCTCATCCTCCTCCACCCTGCAGATTGCTGGATGGGCATGCTGCCAGATGTATTTTCCCTTACCACGTTGGAAACACAGTATAAACTTGGAGGCAGGTGGGAGGTGCTGAGCTCTTGCCTTGGCAGCAACTGGGACAACCCACCTCCTCATCCCTGCCATTTTACTGGTGTGAGAAAATAGGAGCAGGTTGAATGAAGCTCCTCACAAGGGCCCATATTCTTAGACACCCAGGGAGTTTCAGGGATGTGTGCAGGGAAGGAAGCTGTAACCCTCCCCAGGGGCTTGTGCCAGGGGCATGCACTGAGCCAAGGGCATCACCTCTGTCCCTGGCAGGGAGATGTGCACCCAGGTCTGCACCAGACACCCATGGAGGCAGCTCTCAAAAACCACTCCAGGGAAAAGGGTCACTTTTGCTGTGGAGCAGAGCTGTCCATCTCTGTGGTGGACCCCAGAGAAACCACATGGGGTCTTTCTGTGCTGTGGCCTGCTCTTCAGGTCCCTCCTGGTGAAAAATTCCAGGCTGGGGGAGCAACTGGGACAAAACCAAAAGGCTGAGGAAGCTGTGTTGTAGGACACATCAGGATCTTTACATGTTTATCATGTAAAGAAGGGTCTGTAGGCCATGGGCATGAATATTTGCATACGTGTGTGACAGCATTGTTGTCTCATTTTGATGTAGAACAACAGCAATGATATCCAGCTGGAATAAATTGCTCTAGAATTCAGGTACTTGCATGCTGCAGTAGTACCAGCATGGGCAGGCGGCAGGAGGCAAGTTGCTAGACCTGGGAGCAAAAGCATGTGAACTAAATGGGATCCATTTTTACAGGCACCTCTGGAGCACAGTAAAGCATCTACAGAAACCACCTGCAGAAACCCCTGTGCAGTGTGCTGGTGATATCCAGGGGAAGCACTGCAGCTGCAGGGGAGGTTCTGCACAGACCCTGCTGCAACGTGACAGCACAGAATAGTCAGGGCTGTGCAGAGCCATGGTGGGAACAGGGAGATGGGTGGGAAGCAGGATGCACTGCCAGTGCCTTACCTGCTCACCAAAATATGCTGTGCCAGATGGGGAGGCATCAGGAGAGGCTTCAATCTACTCCAGCTATAATTAGCCAAGAGGTGAATGGAACCATACAAAAAAAGGCTGCAGGAGCTCTGTGTGACCTGGATGTGATTGGGCCCTGGTGACACTGCCTGTGCCAGGAACAGAAGGGGTAGGAGGGATATGGGCCATTGGGATGCCCTGAGGGAGCCCAGCGCTGTGGCAAGTGCAAATCCACAGTTCCTGCACTACAATGCCATGGTGTGCATCTTTGCCAGGAGCCATCCACTGCTGCTGGCTGTGTCCCTGCTCCCTCTACAGCCATACGTCAGAGCAAAGCAGGTTCCCACTGCCTTTGCCCATCACGTCAGGGAGAAGTGGAAGGAGAGCACTACAGCTCAAAACATAGCCATGGTGGTTGTCCATCCCTGTGGCAGTGACTTGCCAACAGCAGGAAGTTCAAAATCTGCTCATTGGGTCGGGACAAGACAGCCAGCAACCAGTAATAAATCCCTCTGAGCATCCATAAATCACCAAACTGGAACACTGGAAGACATGCCAGAGAAGGTATGTTGGCTAATAAACTGGTCAGGTGGGACCTACCTAATCCATAGGAGCATAAGGCCAAGTATCTGGTGGCTGGGCCTGTTTCTCAGGGCTTGGTGCAGCCTCTGAGCAGCTCATGAGCTCTAGAAATTAGATGAAGCACTAACCATGTTGGGCCAGTCTGGGTGTGTTATTTGCCCTTCTGACCTTTCCCTTGCAGATTGGTGACCCATCTTGTCTCAGGAACTGGCAGAGGAAGAAGAGCACTTTGCAGGGTTTTCTCTCCTTGGTGGCTGGATGTGGGGCAGCAGGGACATTTGAGGATGCTGGCTCACCCTGCCAGCATCCTTTTCAGATGTGCAGGTGCAGGCAGCATGGGCACACAGCAGTGACAGAGCTCAGATACCACTGGCACCTTATTTCACTCACAGGACCCTCTGGCCCAGGCTAATACCTCCTGGCACTGCAACATTTTTCCTCTTATACAGCCTGTTGGTGAAAAATCACTTCACTTGTGCTTGTTTGCTTTTGTTACACATGCCTATATGGCCTAGCCAAACAGTTCATCTTTTTGGCTTCTGCAAGCCGTTTCAGAGGGCTGGCTTATTCCTTTTATCTATGAGTTGATGTTTAACTAAGTCAAGCATTATTTTGCTACAATCTTTCTGCATTGGCACTGTTGCCCTTGAGCCTTCATTCTCCTCCTTATGTTTTTGAAGTCTGTCAGCATCCTCCTTAGCTTTCCCTGCCACGAGCACGAGGCATTTTATGTGACGCTATGCTTCGTGTCCATCCTGTTTGACTTGCACAAACTTCCAGACCACATCTGGTCATCTGTCCATGTTGCAATATGGGTTGAAAGTGGAAAGTTCTATTACAGAACACTCCTGTGCATTCTCTACTTTTCACTTATGATCCATAAGTTGTCAGGGAAGCTGTAGAAACACAAAGTCTTGCTTTTCTTTGAGTGCAAAGAGGAGAGGACAGGTGGAGGAGAGAGAAAATGGGAAAAGAAGGTATGCTCTGTTGTGCTGCACAGGAGCAATCAGACCAGCATAGTGCAAAACTACAGCATGTCAAATTTGCTCACTCTGAATTGCAGAAAGAACAACTCTTTTTGCAAGAATACACAGCTTTGCTGCAGTTTTTTCCTCCCTAGGGTTACAAAATCTGCGCCCGGGCCCCCAGGCAACAGACTCTGCTGCAAAGGCAAGGCCTTGCTCTGGTGGGATGCTCTCACAGCAGGAGAGCTTTCAGAGTGCTGTAACCTTCCAAAGGAAGGGTGAGCCCACCTCTTCACAGCTTGGTTATGCATTTTATCCTGCCTCCTACAAATATAACTTTGGTCCATAAAATCGGTGTGTGAAATAAGGTTAGTCACAGGACTTCCTGGCAGCAGCTCATAAACAAGCTTTCCTCACTTCCCTTTTACGAAAGGTCATTTCTCCCCTGCTGCACTGACTTCTTTGTTTCCCTCTTCTCTCATTTATCCTCTGACCCCCATCAGTATCTCAGTCAGTCTAGTAAAGGTTTTGCCCCGCGGCAGCCTCGTCACACACAGCAGGAAGATCAGGCTCCGCAGCGCACTCCTGACACATCTCCTGGGGATGGATCCTTTTGCACTTTCTGGTAGGTTTTTCTGCTACCGTTCCTCATTCACACATTGAGCAAGGGGAAGCCAGTGGCCCAAGTATTCAGCAGCTCGTTAGCAGTGAAAGGTAATAGGATCTGTGAAGCTTCCTCTTCCCTTCATCCTTTCTCACTCATACCCTCCCCCTACTTTAACCTTTGTAGCGGCAGTTTCCTGGGCTGAGAGTTTGCTGTTCAACATCTGGTAGTTGAGGGTGGTGGTATTTAACTAGGTCTCATGATTATTTAAGTTTCTCTGAAAAATACACCCACTTTCCTGGATGCAAAAGTGACCAAGCACTAGCACACATGAAGGATTCACCACCCATTGTGTTTTATAGATGCAGCCTTCTAGCACACAGGTTATGCTGTCACCGTCATGGCATTTACAGTCTCTCCAGTAGCCTTGCTGGCCTTGATCCTCATGTTTACATGACTTCCTCATCAGCACAAGGGATAAGTGTGCGTAGCAGTTGGACCAGATAGAGGAGAGTTCCAAAAGCAGCTAGGGGAGATGTGTACTCATGAGTCATCTGCTCTTTGGTTGTTTTTAGCTGGGAGAACAGTGACTCTGTTGTGGAAATTTCCCTTCTTTGCTGCACCCTCTGCATGGAACACATGGCACTTAGATCCCCACGCTCACCATGCTAGTACCTTGATCTCATCCATTCACCCAAACCCTGGCCCTTGCCCAGAGTTTTATTTTACCTACCAGGCTCTGCCTGTACCAGTCTGATTGCAGGTCTGGGACTAAGACCTGTCACCTTATTGTTACCCCATTTGCCCCCTGGCTAGTCACAGCTGTGATGACAGCTGGATTGTTCTGCAGCATTGCTTGAGGGTTCATTTCCTGGAAACAAGACTTGTGAAGTCAGGAAAATTTTCAGATCACCCCATTTACATATTCAAACAGAGATGAAAACCTAGCAGGATTTTCTGCTAGACCCGTGTTTACTTCTCCTCTCCCTCATCCTTTTACCTTGTCTTGCTGTAAAATTCACAAAGCTCTCAACTTCTTATCTCAACCTCAGATTTCCCCCTCTCCCTTACTGTCCTTGTGGAAGTATTGAGCATCTCCTGATTTTTTTCACCCAAGAGCCACCATCTGTGACTTCTAGCAGTTCACACAAAGCTGCGTGCTTGCTGTTCATGAGTGACAGCCCAACTGGGACACAGATGTTGAGTCTCATTTCCCACAATCCGGCAGCTTTTGGACATTTTTCCAAGAGATTTGTTCCATTCGCTCCTCTTGTTCAAGCTCCCTTTTAACAACCAACTCAACTGAGTATGTCTTTTATGCAAATAGTGATTTCCTTTTGAAGCTCTTAGTGAAGGCCATGTTTGTCACTTAGTGCTCTGTGGGGAATTTGGGTAAACTGGACTGGAAACAAAAATCCCTCTGTTCCCTCTCCCAGGAAGGTATCAGGTTCCTGCATTTCATGTGTATTTCTGCTCTAAGAAGCTCAGTAAAGTGGTATTATCAGACTGTCTCTTCACATTGATTCCTGGCTCAACCACACACAATTCATTCATTTAAAAGACCTCTTGCCATCATTACTAAGTTCCAACTGGAGGTTCAGGTGAGTCTCCATGACCCACACTGCGGTCTTTCCCCTGCTAAGAAACTATCACCAAAAGCAAAGGATATACATGACAAATGCAGCACTTGGATGCACTGGCTGTGACTGTCACTGCTTCATTTGGACTCAGCTCAATGTTGTCTCACAGTGCTGCCTCTGCAGGGATATGGGAATGGGAAGCAAAAAAGAGAGGATTGCATTTAATGTTTCAGTTTGTCTGGGCAGAACTTGTGGGTAGAGGCAGAGGCAACGTGTCTCTGCCTATTCTGATCACTCCTGAGTGAACTGAATGTAAACTGAAAGCCATCAAATACATGTCTCCCTGAATGGTTTCCAGGGACAAATGCTTTTCCACAGCCACATCCCACTGTTTTCTTCCTCTGCCTGCAGTGGGGCAACTGGGAAGAAACTGCAGGCTGGGGTGATGAGCACACATCTCAGCTGCATGGAAGGGACCGCGGTGCCGCCATTTCTTCCTAGCTGCCAGCATCACTGCAGGGGCAATGGATTTCTGAGCTGTATCCCTCCAAGGGAACCATGAAGTTATTTCTAGCTTTGACCAAAGTTTTCTCTTCTGAGTGTCCCAGTCTGTGCTCCCCACTGTGCCGTGACCGCTCCATCAGCCTGTTTTCAGCAGGTACTGATAGCTGTGATGTGCCAGGAGCCCTTGGAGGGCTGCCTGTGCGTTTTGTGAGCCCTGTTGCCACGATACTGAACTCAGAGCAGATGTTTATTTCAATAGAGATGGCTTTGATTCCTTTTCAGCTCTTCTCTAGAGCTGCCATCGTGTGAATACTTCTTCCCGGGAGCCAAGCGCTCTGTCAGGACCCAACAGGCAGGCGTTGTGGCTGCAGCCAGTGAGGAGGGCAACGGCAACAAGCTTGAGAGGAAAGTGGCAGAGCAGCATAAAGCAAGCTGATGGCCCTGGCCTCTCAGGAAGGATGGATGAAGCTCTGGGGACAGGGACTGAGGATGTGTGTCTGCATTCACGTGTTTGTGCACACATGTGTGTGTGTGNAGCCTGGCAAGGCTGGGCAAAAGCAGTCTCCTCCTCACAGCTAGTGCTCCCTAGCACTTCTTTCTCCTCTCTTTCCCCTCCCAGTTGACTCCTTCGGATCATCACTGCCTTGCTGCACACGTGGACCAGCTTAGCCAGAGGCTGAGGGGAACAGACCATCTTCTTGAGAGCAACAGAAACCAGGCACCAAAAAATACTGAAGATGTGGTAGGAAAGGTAAGGAGATCCCTGCCTTTAGTACAGTAATTCCATGTGAGAATTACCAAGAGGACATAATTACTTCTTTCTGAATTTCTGATTTTTTTTTTCCTTCTCCTTTACCCTTTCCTTCCCTTCTTTTTTCTTCAGTTGGTATATTTTAAAGATTACCTCTTTTTTTTCTCTTCCCTCTCTCTTCTTTAACCCATCTCATCTTTCTCTCCACCCTTTTCTTGGTGCTGGCTGAGCAACGTGCCCTCACAAATATCCTGCCCAGAGTTCTGCCCAGGGCTATCAGCCTCTTTGGAAGGGGTGCTTTGCTAGTGTAGAAATTCCACCAGAACCAGCTTCTTGCTGTTCCCTTATATAGAAATGTTTTTAATTCTATAAATACTGTATGCATTTTACTAAAAAAAAGTTAGGGAAAAAAAGGTTGGGCTGACTATGTAAAGACACTGTACTGTTGGGGTTGGTGCTTTGTTTGCCCACTGGCAGGGCCTCTCACTTCCTTCACCCTTTCCACTGTTGTGAGCAAACTATTTTTGGTATTCCAAGAGCGCAAGCTTTGCTGAAATTCTGGTTTCCTGCTTTGGAGGGGAAATTAGAGCAGGGAAGAGTTATTTAGAATTACAAAATATTTTTGCAAACAGGGAAGAATATATGAGAACAATAATTTGAGAACAATGTTCTGTGATATTAAACTACTGAATTGGATACAATTACCTATAAATACATATATGTTTGTCTCCGTGTGTGTGTATTTAGAAATCTGTGGTTTATTTTAGAGATGGAAGTGTAAATAGATTATAGCTGTAATAAAGAGGTCAGAAACAAAACAGTAGCTCTATCTCACTTACCTTGCAATCTTGGAAGCACAGAACTATCCTACAGAAGATCATCTTCTTCAAGCCAAATATTGTATTGAAATAAAAAGTTAACTGGCACAAGGATCTTTTGTGTTGAAGGTGGAAAAATTGCCCTTGAACTTGTGAACTGCTGAACTTATGATTAAATTTATCATAATCCTTAGGAACATAGAGACTCACCATTCACCAGGCCGGTACAATACACATGCACTATCAGCTTAGTGATAAAGACCTCATAAAGACAACTCACTGATTTTTTTTAGCCTGTTATGGAAAATTAAAGATTATGTCAAGGAAAAATTCCTGTGCTACAGACTCATCTAGTACCATGGGCACTGTGTCTACTGGTCCTGTTAGCAAGTAGCTCTGCCTATCATTGCAGGGCAGTTCCTCCCATCTCAGCTGAGTACTTTGGCCAAATTTTAACCCTCCAGGCTGAAACTTCTGCATGGAACAGGTCAATCATGCAAGAACAAAGCCCACCCACCACAGTAGCTCATCTCCAACTGGAGCCAGTGGAAGGGGCTGGGGAAGTGGATGAGAATGAAGTGAACCGGGGCACTGCTTGCCTGAGGGGATTTGCAGCTCACCTAATTCCTCAACCAGAGGTGCTAGTTTTATAAACAGTATTTCCCAGTGTCAGGGTTTGTTTTTTTTTTTCCTTCCATGAAACTGTCCAGTCACTTTTGGCCTGCAGCAAGTAGTTCACCAGCTTAATTATACCCTGTGTCAAGAAGTGCCTTCTTTTGTTTGTTTTGAACTTGGCATCTGCTTGTTTGATTTAATGATCTTTAGTCTTTACATTGAAAGAGATGGTGAACCAGCATCCTTCACCCACTTCTTCCATCCTAGGTATTTACCTCAGCCTGATTATTTTCCTTAAAAGTACAGGAAGTGTCAATTAAAAAATAGTTCAGGCATTTCTAAGAGGAAGATTGCAAGAAGATGTATCATTTTTGCTCTGCTAAGAAATATCATTTTGCTTCCTTTGCTTCTGAGGGAGGACGTGGAGCATCATACTTTTGTCAAGCACGTGCCATTGTCGTCTCCTGGAGAAAATGCATGGTTTTGCTACATTACATGAAAATCTCAGTTTTTTAACACTCAGTTGGCACTGGCAGATTTTGGCATCTGAATTATCTAAATAATCCATTTGTGCTGGAGGAGCTCCATGCACTTGATGTCCTACAGAACAACTGAGCTGCCTCTTCTGGGGGAACCCAGAGTGGCAGAGGCTACAAGGAAGGTGGGATACTGAGAATACCAGAGAATGAGGGGAGACAGGATGTATTCTGGGCGTGGGAATGAAGGTGGTGAGCAGAAGTGAATGTACTATGGTACGGTTTCTAGTCCAGCTGCAAGGCTCTATAATTGTAAATTATTTATTGGATACAGAGATGTCAAAGTTGTAAGAAGGCAGTGACAAGGACTACATTTGTCTCCCATGTTAGTGAGTATCAGCAGCTTCTAGTGGCAGAGCTGGAAATTCTGAAGGTCCTAAAAAAGTTGCCTTGAAGACAAAGTGATTTCCCTAATGCCCATGAATCAGAGACTGATTTATGTCAAAGAATTGAGAAATTATGTGCTTACAAAATTATTTTAATTCTTCCTTTGACATCCCTGATGTTCTCATTAATAAAATAAATGTGTGGTTCTTTTTGCCCCCAATTCCAGTCAACTTTTAACTTCCACATCTCTGGCAAGGTGTTTCAAACTTAAAAACATGAAAGGTATTCAAAGTTACTGGTTTTGGATGCTGTATTCCACTGTTATGGGATAACCCTTTAGCTGTGCTGCCTGAATTGAGAGAAGAGTGCCAGGCAGGAGAATTGTGGGTGCCTCTATACACCTCGCATGGGATTGTCCCCACAAGCCCAGGTCAGTGCAACACTAGCCAGCTGAACTTTGCAAAAGCACTGAAGGGTTTGGAACACCCAGATCCATCCTGATACATAGAAAATGGGCATCATATTTTTTAGAGATGTGTGAGTTTGCATCAGCTCTGCTAGAGCCAGACCAGACACCTGTTCCCCCCCCCCTTCCCCCAGCACATCACTGTGAGGAGTCCTTGGAGTCTGTAAAATGCAGTATTTTTCTGCTTAGCACTCTAATTAATTTCATTTTATTCATTTATGTTTGAAAGTTTAAGAGACATTTCTACCACTTTTTGTGGTAGGTCTAAAGCAACTAACATGGTGCACGCACTCTGCAAAAACTCCCTGGTTTTGACAGCTCCCTGCAGTCTTCTGATGTAAAAATAATTATATTTTCACACCAGCAACACAAAAATAGTAGCTAAAAAACATGAAACAGTTGAAGGTCTTACTTGGGTCACATCACTACTGTGAGGGCCTGGGAGCTGTCCTAAGTGAATTACAGACACATTTTCAGTCTTGGAAAACAGCAGCACCAGGTAGTTAAAGGGTAGGCTGGGAGGGAGCAGGGAAAATCTTTCATAGAGCAATATCAGCAACTGACCACCTGTCTTTCTTAATGCACAAACTAGAATTTGCTAATTACAGAGGGGAATACAATATTACAGCCCTTTTCTTAGATGTTATGGTGCCAGTCTACCTCACTTCACAGCCTGGCTCAATGATTCAGTCATTGCATGACCAGCTGATTTCTTAAGATTCCCTGACAGATTTTCCTCCCTGGCTTTGCTCACCATGTCATTCCCAGGATTTTTGACCTGCCTTTTCACAGGATGTTTTTCTTTGTATTTTTGTCACTGCACTTTTCTTTTGGTCAACCTGCCATGCACGGGAGACAGCTACAAAGATAATTGTTGGGGGGGAATACCTTATCACATGCTTCACAGCTGTCCTGCAAGAGCAGAACTAGAACTCTCTTAAATAAGTCTGCTACAATCCTTTCCATGTTATATTAAGCTGCACGCAAGTCAGAAAGGCATAAAAGGCCAAAAGTCTAAGTATATGGCCCCAAAATAGGAAGAATGGATTAGCAACTAGTATTCTCTAGTACAAAGTAAACAGGGAGAAAATATGTATAACATCAAGAGAAAAATCAAGGTAATATATGGATAGAAAGAGAAAAGCAAAGTCTCAGAACCAGAAGAGGAGCAGCAGGTCTGCAATGCAGCAGCAGCATGAAATAAAAATCTTCTTATCTCATTTGTCAGGACTTTTTTAGGCCTCATTTTCTAAAGATTATTAAAAGGTAGAAGGAGAAGTGATTTAAATATATTTGAGCAGAATGAATCAGGCAGGATTCAGAAGTACCATGAGTGAATATTCATCCATTTATTTGCTGAACCACTGTATATACTTAAGAAAGCTTTTTGTCAGTAGAAATCCCCATTTCTTCCCAGAGGTTTATTAATGGAAACATTTTTAAATTTAAGTACATGGCATCAACTTTCAGAAAATACTTACCTTAAGCATTCCACACATTAAAATTAACTCCAGGTAGGCTCATAAGTAACTTAGCTGGATAAACATCACACAGAAGCCTTTTAAAGTCATGCTATTTTTTTTAAAAAAAGGTGCAGAAGAAAGTAAATATTTTAGTAACAGTAAAGGCTTAACAAACTGGCACATTGGAAAAAAAAGTCCACCATGATCCACAAGCCTGTCCTTAACAAACATTACTGTTTGTTTTTTGGTTCAAACCACAGTGAGTTAAGGACGGAAAGACTGCCTAACTTTGAAATTCTTGTCTTCAGCCTGTTTTAACACAACCTTACCTTAAACAGAGGTGTTTTGTGTTCCTCGCCACAGTGCAACATTCCTCTGAGTCCTGAGGGAAGGAGACTGCCTGCTGTCACATCCTTTCTGAAGGGACCCACCCTCTCAGCAGGATAGCTCTGGTATGGCCAGCAATCCAACACCTCCAGTTTACCTTACTTTTTCTTGGATTTTAGACCTAGAAACGTATGAATTTGAGGGAGGCCCTCACATACCCATGAGGATATTTGTGATGGTTCCATGTAATTTCTATACTCTTGCTCAGAGGGCTGCCAGGAAGACCACTGCCATGAAAAATGTCAGTTTGAGCTTTGCTTTAGTAACCGGCAAAACTTACATCTATAGGAACATGAATCACACACACTAATGTGTGACTCATGCATGAATGAGAAAAAAGTCACTTCAAGACACTGTTATTTTCCCCTCTCCAGGCCCTGGTAGAATGTTGGGGGCAGCCCACCTCAGCAGGAAAACAGGTGGTGGTGTGTGACAGAGGTATTGTGTTGGGACAGCCCTGAAGCAACCTGTGCAGGTGGGGAGAGCTGGCCAAAGAGGGGGGAACCCTCCTGGCGAGCCAAGAAAGAGTCAACCAGCCTGAACTGGGAGCTGAACCTCCAAAGACGAACTGGACCTGCCCTCACCACTTCCATCACAGCAGGCTGCCAGGAGCACCCCCAAGACAAGAAGACATCACCACTTTTGTCACAAAAGCAAGTAAACTCCATCAAATATTCCCTCAGTTGTTTGTATCCTGTTGCTACCTTGTGTCTCCCGGGCACAGGAACCAGGGGTACAGGGGTGACGGGGTGTTGGCAGTGAGGCCAGGGAGCAGTGCTGTGACTGTGCAGGAGGGACAGCACCCGAGGGGTCGGCATTGCCACTGGTGAGGCTGCACTTGGACTGCTGGGTCCAGTCCTGGGCCCCTCAATTTAGGAAGGACATTGAGGTGCTGGACTGGGTCCAGAGAACAGCAACCGAACTTGATGAAGCATCTGGAGCAGAAGTCTGATGAGGAGCTCTCGAGGGAGCTGGGGGTGTTTGGCCTGGAAAAAGGACACTCAGGGAGGACCTTGTTGCTCTGTACAACTCCCCTACAGGAGGTTGTAGCCAGGTGGGTGTCTGGCTCTTCTCCCAGGAAACCAGCGACAGGACAAGGGGATAAGGTCTTGGCTGTGGCAGGGGAGGTTTAGGTTGAACATTAGAAAGAATTTCTTCACGGTAAGGGTGGTTTAGACATTGGAACAGGCAGCCCGGGGAGGTGGGGGAGTCACCGTTCCTGGAGGTTTTTAAGGAAAGACTGAACGGGGCACTCGGTGCCCTGGTTCGGTTGACAAGGCGGTGTTGGGCCACAGGTTGGACTCGATGCCCTCAGAGGTCTTTTCCAACCTATTTGTTGGTGATTCTGCGACAGCGCGAACTCCCGCACACCCCCACCCAGGCCGCCCTGACGCTCACGGGTCTCCGCTACCCCTCCCTCCGCCGTGCCCCGGTCCCGGCCCGCCCGAGAGGCGGGTGCCGTGACGCCAGGGTCGCGCGGCGGCTCCGCCCCCGAGCCGGAGCCGAGACGGAAGCAGCCGCCGCGCAGCAGCCGCCGCCTGCAGCGGGAGCCCGACATGGCGCTCTGAGCCAGCCCCGGCCGCGCCGAGAGCCGCCACCCCGGGGGGCCCCGAGCAGCCGCCCCCGCGCCGGGACCGGGGAGGGGGGGCATGGGCAGGGCCGCTGCGGGGAGCCCGGCGGGCAGGGGACAGCGGCGCTAGCGACCCCCGCCCGCCCTTCGCGCAGCGCGGCCCCGCAGCCGCGAGGTGAGGAGCCGGCGGCGGGCGGGGGCCGGCGGGCAGGGCGGGGAGGGAAGGAGGGAGCGCGGCCCGCGCTGAAGCCGCCGCCTCCCCGCCGCTTTGTCCTTCCAGGCCCCGCCGCCGCCGCCGCCCAGGAGAAAGAGGCCGAGATCGGGGAGCAGCGGGCGGCGCCCGCCCGGCCGCCGCAGCCCGCCATGGCCCACTCGCCCGTGGCGGTGCAAGTGCCCGGCATGCAGGTGAGCTCCACACCGGGCCCAAAATGGAGGCGACGGGCCCGGGCCTGGCTCCGGAAGCGGCGCTTGCGGCCCGCACCGGGCGGAGCCGGGGCGCGGGGGGCCGCGGGTGGGCGAAAGCGGAGCGGGGCCGCGGGGAGGCCGCGTTCGGGCTGGGGGAAGGCCGGGCGGCCGCCTCGCCGGGGGACCGAGGGCGGCAGGGAGGGAAGCAGGGGCCGCTGCGAGGTAACGGGAGGCTTCGGGGCCCGTATGCCTGCACCCCGGCGGGGGAGAAGGGATTCCCCTCCCTGCCCCCTTTGTTCAGGGGTGGCTGCTCCGCATCTAGGAGCACGTAAGAACCTCTAAAACTGATTAAAGGCGAAGTGAAGTTAATCGCAGGGTGTGTGGGTGCGCTGTAAATGACATACCAGGCGCCCTGGCAGGCGGACCTGCTGCAGGACTTCCCCACCACCGTGGCGCTGGGCCTGTAGTGCAGCTTCCCGGAGGACCTTGGGATTCGTGGAAAGGTGTTATCTGCCAGGTCTGGTGGGGACAGAGCACTGGGAAACACAGTCTGTCAGAAACCTGCACCTCTCCTCGCCTGGGAATGAGGCCTAGTGTTGTTCTTGTACGTTTGTGTTACCTGCTTAGGAAACAAAGAACTTGGTGTGTTACTGATTTTCATAGGCAAAGTGGAATACCTCTGACTCTTCATTCTATCTCCACTGGACAATCTAACACAAATTTGGTCGGAGATCTTTACCAATGTAAAGTAGTTGAGAGCCCTGCTCATTTCACTGTTGATTTTTTGCTTGTCGGACACTGGCAGCCCAGTCAGTGTTTTGACCATTCTTTTAACTTTTGGGATATTCATACTTCTATAACATTGGAGGTTTTTTCACTTCAAATAATATAGAAACATTTATGATACATCTCTTCCTATGTGAGAGATACAGTTCAGGAAGCTTCAGAACAGAAAGTTAAATAGATCTCTTGGTCAGGTAACTTTATGACTTCTAGAAAGTGTAGAATTGATGTATAGACAATATTTATGTATTAATTTTTGCCAGTTACAGTGGTATGGTTTATTTTACCTTTCTCATTTCTAGTAATTTCTAGGCTTTCTGAAATCTGTTAGGTTATGGTCATTCACTGATTTCTTGTTTCTATAAGAGGACACAAGCCACATCCTCTCAGCCTGCTTGTTCCATTGTGTCAGAGTAACTGTTGCATTACAACATTCCAAAGAAATTTTATGATAAAAGAGTTAAAGGCTTTAATCTGAGTTTCTTTATTTACAGCCTCTGGGCTTTCTAGTGTGTTTGTATTTGAGAAACTTCTGTTTCAACATTCTAGTTTGTCAGTTTTCCATTTTTATATCTGCTGAATGTCCTATTTTTGGTATCTGCCATCACAAGAGGACCTTGAAATTATTTAAGGTTATGTTTTTCCATTGTTATACCAATAAACTTTATCCTAATAGCATCTTTATGCCCACTAGTATTGTTATTAGTGTAACCCTAACATATATTAGTATGCTAAAAACATTTTTAAACTGTTGGATAGATCCAGATGCATGGAATTAAAGTATAATTTTACCTTTTTTTTTAATGAAGATGATTACACAAGTCCTGAAACCATAAAAATATAAGGAAATAGAATTTGGTGTGATGTAAGTCTGCTCATCCTTCTTCTAGAAGAGTCATAATACAGAGTGTTTTAATTTAAAAAAAAACAACAAACAAAAACAACAAAAAAAAACCCCCAACTAAAATCAACACAACAGCTGCTTGGCAGTCTGAGGTAGAAAAGTTGTTTCCTTGGGGTTTTCTTAACCTGTCTGGACTATTCAGTCAGACTATTCATAGCATCTAAGTGATGGTAAAAGCATGCCTGCTTCTGCTCATTGTTAAAGTAAATGTGTGGTGATTGATTGAAGAACGGATAAACAGGTTCTTGTGTGATGCAAG
The DNA here is from genome assembly GCA_008694505.1 of Cyanoderma ruficeps. NCBI lineage: Eukaryota > Metazoa > Chordata > Aves > Passeriformes > Timaliidae > Cyanoderma > Cyanoderma ruficeps. The sequence goes on from VZDJ01000611.1 coordinate 67,172, forward strand.
ATGCATGCTAAAACTATCACTGTGGGAAAGTGTAATGTCAAACCTCTTGTTCTGTAATCTGTTGAGGGAAGGTTTTATTGAATATAACAGTTGGAAACTCAATTTGTCAGAGAATGTGACAAGCTTGAAGTTTTCAGCTTTATTGTCATCTTATGCTTTCCCTTACATTTGATTATACAAAAAGTATCAAGAAAAATCCAGAAATAAACATGGTATGTAATTCACACACTCCAAAACCAAGGCTTAAGACAGTTTATTACCAAAGTAAATCAGAAGATTTTTTGACTCTTGTAAGATTTTTCATCTTATGAAGAGTCAGTTCCCCTGTAAAAAACCTCAAACATGGAAAATTACAGAAAATCATACAGAGTTATTTTGGTGGACTTGGAGTCTGACTTTAGTCCCCTGGCAGCAATGGCAGACCCAGAGGTAGCATTATCTGTTGCCCTTATGAGTAGTTACAGAGCTATTTGTTTATGTAGTGGTTGCATTCTGTTTAACCTGTCTTGTGCCCCTAACAAAACCGAATTTTATACCTAACAATTCTTACCTCTGCAAACAACTTCCTAAACACATTCATTTTCCTTGCTCCTTTGGAAAGGCTCCACTTGATGCAGTTGTACTGTGTTAACTTAGCCCCAGCTGCTGAACTTGTAAGCCCATTCGGTAAAATCAAAGTACTCAGTGTATGCATGAAGTGAGTGCCCTGATGCTGAACATGATACCCCAAACTACAGCATTTTACACAGAATCCAGGATGAGATGGAAAATGGAAAGGATGGTGAGCACAGTTAAGGTGTCCTGGTTACAGGAAGCACGATTTGGAATGAGCTTGATTGTCAGGTTTGAGGTTTTATTCAGTAATGTCACAGTAACTTTTTTCCTTGGGATAAAAATATTCAAGCTAGTTCTTAGTCTGGAATGCTTTGGGATCTCACACTGAGAAACCTGTTCACCAGCACTTGTCTTCAAGGAATCCAGTTGAACTCCTACAGAACATTTCTAGAAACAGCTTGCAAGAGAGATGTTGCCTGTGTCTTTGCCAGCCCAGGTGCTGAAAACAGCTGGAGTGGAGAAAGTGTTGGACCCCTTATTATTACTTAGTCCTAAGTGCTTTTGTATTGCCCAGCAGACAGAGTACATAGTTCAGAGGGTTGTTTGTTTCAAGTGATCTGAACATTTCAAGGATGTCAGTCATTCGAGATTGATGTGTTTCTGATGAACTTACGTTCTTGGCGGCATCTCACACAACGCTCCAAAACTCTTTACAAATAAAAGGGATTGGAAACTGTTCACTTTCAAGTGAGTAGCAATTAACTTTTCTGAGGTGTACAGGGAGGCTACTTCTCAATATGTCAGGATTTGAATTTTCTAAACTAGTCTGTAAACTTGATGGAGCCTCACTCAAGTAAGAAATGCCTTTTTTTAGCTGGTAGAGTTTAAATGTATAAACTTACCCTTTTCCTATTCTAATTTGTCATGCAAAACCTTAAGTCTGTGAAATACTAATTTATTAACTGATGAAAATATTGATTCTTCTGATTTGTATTTTTTGTTAGTATGTCTGTCTTAGGAACCTTGTTTGGGGCTTTATGTCCCGTTATCTCTGCTATCCTACTCATTTAAACACTTTCTGTTTCCTTTCTCATGGCTTTGTTGATATCTCCTGATGCTGTATGACAGTAGTTTTGAGCACAGCCAGAAAGGTTGTTTAGAACTGCTCTCCATCTGTTTTTGTTGGCATTTGGACTATCTTGCAATAAAGAACCTAACTTCCTCTAAAAGTGGAGCAGCCAGGAGCATGTGACCTGTCAGGCAGTGTACTCTGATTCACAATTGAAGGATTGCTTGATTAAATGAAAACTTGGATGTCAGGGTGAGCTTTGCTCTCTGTGCTGCCAGCTAACAGAGTGGCTGTAGGGTGCTGCTCACTGAACAGCCTGAGCCTGGCAGCTGGAGAGTCCCTCCCTGCAGGCTGCTCAGGGGCAGGTCAGTTAATGCCTAGTTAGATGGGTAGAGAAAGGTTTAATTTTGTAAGTGGTCCTTTTCATAGCCCTAGAAAAAACCCCACATTTTCTCTTAACTTACTGCACATCTAGAAATGTGTGGTACCTAAAGCTAGTCTGGAAATGTGTCAGATTTCTAGTAAACCTTATGCTCTGAAGTTGAAAGAATATGGCTTCTGTTAAGAGCAATGAGTCTGTTACTGTGAAATGCTTAAATGTTTAGAAAGTGCATGTTAAGAGGAACTTACACCTTTGAAGAAAGATCCATTCAAGGTTCTTTTAATTTATTCCTCTCCTAGGAACTGAGGTGTATCCAGATGTTTCTGCAGCAAGTTTGAAAAGGCTTTAAACTTTTACTGTTTAGAAGCATGTTTTACTTAAGGGGAACTGGAAAGTCGAGCCCTTGCAGGATGCCAGGAGACTTCCACAGTGCCTAAAAAACTGATGTTTTATGATTAAATTGATGTGGACTGTGGTGTTTTTTCCAGTTTCAGCTGCTTGATTGGTACTTTGAGCCACAGTGCAGGTAGACTGCAGGAAGACAGTATTTGAAGCCTTATGGAGAATAGGCCTCTTTTCTGCTTGAAGTAGATCTGCTTTAAAATATTTGTGGAATTCAACACTGCAGTTGTTCCTTTCCAGGTTGTACAGGACCTACAAGCTCTATTGTATCCAGTAGTAGATTGCTAAATCAGCTCAGGCCTTATTAGCTGAACTTGGTTCTTCCCTCTTATGCCTCATGGTGGGTTGCTCTGGTGACAAGAAAAGTGGGGCTCAGTCATCTTTGTACTGTCTCACTGGTGTCAGAGGAGGAGAGTAGACAGAGCTCTGAAAAGTATTCAGTACATGGGAGCTGTGCAGGTATAATCACCTGGAATTCAACACATGCTTTTATCAGGGTTCAAAGAAAACGTCCAGTCCTGTAGTAGTATTTTCTGTGCATATTTTACAATTTAATAGACACATTAAGTGCTTTGACTTGGAATTCTGAGGCAAACTAGCTGAAGCTGGAGAGAACACATAAACCAGCTCACCTTAATCTCTGTGCTGTTCTGTACTATCATACACTGTCAGTTTTGAGCAGAGAACAATATACCCACAAAGGTAAAAACATTACATCTGAAAACAGAGTTCTAACTTTTAAAAGTGTATAGTTGTAGTTTTATTCTGATTTTAACATTGGATATATTTGCACTGACTGTTTTTGAACTCCAAGTGTCTCAGCATTACCAATCCTGGTGAAAGTTTTGTCTTTCTTTTCTCCTTTTTCTCCAAAAGGAGAATGTGTAGCAAGCAATAGCTCAGTAATATATTGCGATTTTTTATTTAGGTACTTATTTTGAGGGGGAGTTTCTTTATGTATAGAAACTCAGTGGTACACAAGGAAGCGGTATATATGACTGAGCGTGTTTCTGCGACAGCATTTGTCCTATAGACCTGTGAAATGTATTGGTGAAAATAGACAAGAGTAGTTGCCTCAGTTTTCAGTCATCTCTAGAAGTGAAAGGCTGAACTTCAGAACCCGTAGTAAAAGTACCACTTGTTTTCTCTTTAGTGACTATCTTCAGATTTAGAAGTCGTGAAATTTGGAAAATTATAAGAGACTACGGTTCTGTCTTTCATTTTTTTCTTAGGGACTGAATTTAACAATAGAAGGGTTCAGAAATGGGTTTTGGGAAAATGAAGTTGGAGATGAACAGTACGAAGTTGGTTTTGAAATGCTTCTGTGACAAATATTTTTTGTCAGCTGTAGTGTCTGCTTGTAAGTTGTCTTTGAAGAAATAAAGAGTTGGTGATGTATCTGTCATGTCAGGAGTCACTGTTCCAAATCCCGCTATTTCTTTCTTACAATAATTGGAAATAAAATTCCTTCCTAATACTGTCTCACCAGTGTTTATTTAAAGAACTGTCATTTGTTCTTTAAATTTAAACTCCTTGCAGTTCTTCTGGAACATGTCTGTTCTGCTGATTAGATGAGGATCACTGAACACACTCCTTAGCTCTGAAGGAGAAGCTTAAATCTGGGAAGAGTGCCCACCTGGTGATATTCACTGAAATCTCTGCCAGAGGATTGCTAGCTAAATAGATTTGGCAAAAAGAACTGAATCAGAGAAACTATTAATACAGGTACTGACAAGGTAGCAGTAGTTTGCTGGTCTCATTCTTCCTTGTTTTGTGCATGTGTTTTTTCAGAGATGATTTTTCAGAGATATTGATTAGGTCCATAGCTCAGGAAAGAGCATGGCTTCAGCTTAGTTCCTTCTTCATAAGGAAAATTTCGAAGAATTGCACAGAACTGCAATTTTTGGAAGTTGTGTTGCTGAAGTCTGAATTTGAATGGCCTTGATTGAGGCAGCATATCTGAAAAATCTTAGTGACAAGATCTGTCATAGTTCTGCATGGATCCTCTCTGCATCAGTGAAGGAAAAAAAGGAATGAGAATTGTGCAGAAATCTGCAGGTTTCACACTTGAGCCTTGCAAGGGGCAGTCTGAGAGCCCAGAGTGGCTTCACTGTTTACGTGAACCAGAATTCAAGAACCATGTGTTCAGTCCTGGAGAATGGCTTTTTTTTTTTCCCTGCTTCCTCCTGCTCCCCAGTGTTTTGCAGGCTTTCCTCTCAACTGGATACTGTTATATGTTTTGAGTATCTAAATAATGTTGACTGGGGGAGGATCAGAGGGTGTCTGTGCTTTGCTAGATGTCAAGTTGTGTTTCAGTGGAGGCTTCTGTGTTGGGAGCTGAATGCAGAATAATAAGAACAGTGTACAGCTTGAACTGACCATGAGTGTTGTAACATGCCTAAATGTTGGATTGGATTTCTGTTGATGTAGATCAGTTAAAAACATTGAGAATTGTGAGGGGAGCAAAATGTTCTTGCTGTTGATCTCTCACCTAGGAAGGTATCATCTGGCAGCTGGTCATAGCAAGAACATTTTTACATTCCTGTACAGCTTTATTCTAGCCTAGTTGGCAAGAAGAATCTGATTTTTTTTTCTCCAGGGTGTTTCTTTTCCTCCCCTCCCCCTTCCCCTTGCCTTTTATGTAATGAGATGTTTTGCCATGCTGTGAATGAGCTGCAAATTAATTGAAAAACGAGTTTCCTGAAATGGGCAGGTTGGTTCTGGCAGCAGAGGTTTCTTTCTTTGTAGCTCGTTTTGGAGTTGTAGTTCTGGTTTTTCGTTGTGTGCTTTTTGTAGCTTCAGGTCCAGTTTTATAGATATGATCAAGGGCCAGTGTTCAAGAAGAGAGTACAAGCTTTCAAGCTTGTGGTCCTCCAGCCTTGGGGAGAGGACAGAAACTAGGATTCTAGTAGACTGGTATTTGCCTTCCTTTCTCCAAATGGTCCCTGCCCAAATTGAAGGAATGGTGACACCCTCTAAGTATGGGGTCCCACTTAGGGTTCATTGCAGGCACTCACTGTGCCTGGAGACTTATCTGTGGTAACTAAACTTGTGGCCTGCTCTTTAACCCACCCACACTGTGGTTTGGAGCCATCCTTTTTCAGCTAGCATGTCTGTGCCTCACTTAAGTTTTGTTTGGCCTGAAAATAAGTAATGACTTCTTCAGTGGAGAGATTTAGCAAAAGTACTAACGTTTGTCATACTTGAGGTCTTTTTCCTACTTTTTAGTTTATTACTTGGAAAGTTAAAAACCTGGATTTTGTCGTTATTTGTGTTCTAACTGACTTGTAGTATACTTCTAATCTTATTTACAGGAGGAAGGTCTGTGTATCAAATCCTAACTTACACAGAAGAAATGGTAAAATGGCTTCTAGAGTGAGAAGGCCTGTCAAATTTATGTAGCAGTTGCTACTTTGCTGTATTTGAATATTAGGAAAATGGTTGAAATGCTGTAATGATACAGGTTATTGCTGGCAGAGTTCTGACATGGTTATTCCTTTAAATGGGTGTGGCAAGAATTGAAAAAAATTGTTTATGTACTGATAAGCAGGCTGGTGCTGAAAGGAAAGGCACACTGCTAAAAGTAGCTTGCAGCCCATAAATGGTTATTTTTCCATATTCCTATTAGATGTGGCCTTTGAAATTTCTCTGCAGAGTACGTTTTTCAAAGCAGTTCGTAAAATGGAGAGGTTACAAGTGTTCTTTAGCAATGAGAAATTGCAGTGGTCCTTCATGTTCTGACTTCTGATTCTGGTTAGTTTATTGGGGTGGGTTAGTTACTCATTCAGCAGTCACTTGTCCTGCACTGTTCAACAGAGAAAATGAGACTTGTTGTGAAAGATCAGTTTGTTGAACTCTTAATAAATGCAGAACAGAGTTGGAACATTGGGACACCAGAACTTGTTGATGTGGTTTCTATCTCCATTTCAGGATGTCCGTGCTTCTAGCTAGAAAACAGTCTGCCACTCACATTTTTTTCAAATTATAGTTAAAGACTGAGTCGTGTAATTTGTGTGTGCCCCCACCTTAATTTCTGATTTTTTTAATAGGCTGTGCTCCTCAGAGATGTGAACAGACTGGGGATTATGGAGCTGTATGCAGTGGTTTGAGGACGTTTTAAAAATATACTAGGTAGTTAAAAGGTATTGATACATAGAAGCCAAGTGGGACTCCATTTGAACTGTAGGACCTGTAGAGTGTCAGTTATAGAGAAACTCACTGTCATGGGAAATTTCTCTTTGTTTCCTTTCCTCAGTGCAGAGTACTCTTTATAATAATCGGTGTAATTTTTTTTAATTGCCTTGTGCCTAAGAGCTAATCTTTGGGACATATGGTATTAGTCTTTTTTTGTGCTTATTTATGCTTTTCCTAAGCAGCTTTATGTTGTGTGAAAGAAAAACTAAGAATAGAGGAAGTGACTTCAGTGGTTTCCATTTTCAGCATAACGTGCAACTGACAGCTCAAATCTGCCACAGGTCAGAGATGGTTTGAATATGAAGGTAATTCTTTCCTTAAAAATCTGACAATAAGTGGATTTGAATGCTGATTTCAGAGTTTTGATAGTCATAGAAATTTTCAAGCAGCCTGGCTTATGGCTGACTTGATAGAAAACAAAGCCACATACATTTTTGATTGCTGGTTTTGCTTTTATATAAAGTTCCCTAGGTTCTCATTAAAAATGGCAATGAGTCTTGGCCTTGTCAGATAAGAGAGATGTTTCATAAATGGTGTAACAGAGGTCAGGTCCCATCTTAGGACAGCAAAACCCAAATCCAGTTTTTACTACCCACTGAGTAGAAAAATTTGTGGATAATGTAAAAGTTTGATGAAATCAATTTTTTTTGGTTGTTGTTGCTGTTAAAATAATTTTCTCTGCATATGTATCATACAGTTGAATAAATATAATCAAATCCTGATGTCATAGTCTTGAACCGGACTGCAGGGCAGTAGAGTTTTATTTACTTGCCAAAACAGCTGAAAACAGAAGTGTGTATGTGTTCAAGAGGGAGAAAAAGAGCTATCTATAGGTTCCACCCTTGTCTTGAATGTCAGAAGATTTCCTTTTTCTTACTCTTTAAGTAATAATGGATCTGCACCTGTGCCTTCATTAACTTCAAACTGTTTAAATTTTTATGTGTATACACACACACACACTGTGAGTAACTTCCCTTATGCAGGTAAAATATAAAAATATACATAATATGTGTGAATAAATATTATTACATGAATTAATATGCATGGTGTATAATTTGTGTGTGTGTGTATATATATATATAAAATATCTGAAACTACATGCAGATACTGTATGGGAAGAGATACAGAAGAATGTATTTTTAAACACAGGTAATTCTAATGGTGTCCAAAGATACCAGGACCTGTTAAACTGCCATGGTAGTGGGTGCTTGAAAAACATGAGAAAAGTCTCTATGGTCTTCTCTTACCAACCTTTTATAAAATCCTTTGAACTAATTGTTACATCTTTATTTCATGTATGTTTGGGTGATGTAGGTGTAAGTGTAGGTGTGCTGCTCTATAGCAATGCTACAATTTTAAGGAATTTTCTGTTCCAGATAAAGCCTGGGAGGTGCTTGAAAGTCCTCATGGTGTAACAGCATTTCTCAGTCAGGTTTTAGAAATACTGTTAAGACAAGGATATAAGTTCTCACACTGACAGACTACTTAAAAGAAATCTCACAAGACTGTTAAAATAGTTGCTTTAGGAATCCTAGAGGATGTTAGGTGCTTGATTTTGTTAGAATCAAAGCATTAGTTCAGTCGCTGTCCAAGATTCTTTGAAGTTTTGTTTTTTCATTCATTTGTATTCAGTACCTTTGAATGAAATTCATTAATGAGCATTTTCAGAAGACCTGTTTCTGTAAAAAAACTGTCCTCCACTGACAGATCCAGACACAGCCTGACATACTGTTTCTTCTAATTTGATCTATGTTATTAGATTTCTGTATAATCTTGGAAGTTACATATTCAGTGTGTTTTAAGTTTGTTTTAAAGGAAGGATTCAGAATTTGAAGAACGGGTACGTGAAAGGGTGAGAGGTGAAAAGGTGAGTCAGCAAGTCAGTCTTGTGGCAGACCACAGCCAGGACATTGCTTCAGAAACATGTGTTTTTTGGAATCACAGGAAAGAGGTTATATAAGCCAGATTTGGCAGAATGCTTGACGCAACAACTGGCCAAAAATACGTTTAAAAAAGAAAAAGTATGCTGGCAAGAATGATGCTGTAGTGTTTTTTGTTTGGGGCTGAGCAGGTGGTCAGACTGGATGACCTCCTGAGGTCTTTTTGGAGCCGGATTGCGTGACTTTCTGTGTGGACATACAGATGTGTATAAACACATACAGGGATGGCACAAAGTTGAATTAGGGAGGAGGAGAGATTTCCTGCAGGCCCCAGGCTGTGTGGTTGTGCTGGGCTGCTGAAATGGTGTACTTGGAAGGGTTGCAGAGGGTGCAGAGGGCTTGTGTTGTCATGCTCGTGCTGGTGCTCTTAGTCATGCTGGCAGGACTGGAGCTGGCATGTGCCTGTGCCTGCACTTGTACTTGTTGCTGCTTTTGTCTGTGGAATTGGGCTTAGGGAGGGAAAGAGCAAGACATTCTCTGCCTGATTTGTCCACTTTATAGATATTATCTTTGGAGAGGTGATGATGGAGGCCATATACTGTCTATTGTGTTGTTGCTGTCTGCTGCCCAACAGACATGGCTTCCCATGGAAACCAGTATTTATTTTTAAAAAAGAGTACCAGTTATTCATGCAGGCATCTTTCAAATTTTTTTTCCCATTTCAGTGAAAGATCTGTGAAACAACAAGGAGTAACAATGAATGGTTTTGCTGAGGAGTTTTAATAGTGTTAAAAATCTTAATTTCTGCCATATTAGAAGTTTAGCTGGTAGCTGTGTTGCAGAAATTTAGCTGTGTAGCTGTGGTATGTATTGAGGGCGTGTATACACACATACACATTTCTATTTATATAAAATACATTTCCCTCCTTTTCTATACATTTGCTTACAGAGCAGTCTTTTCTTAGTTTTGTTTTGTTTTTCATTAGTTAAAGAAAAACATTCCTGTAGAACAGTAGGCTGAAAGACAAGGAAATTAAGAAAGGTAAAAGCAAATCTGTTTCAAGATACAGTCTTTGTTCTCAGGCCATGTTTTATGTTATGTAGTGTTACAAGTTTGAAGTCTTTCCAAAGGACATTATCTCAATATTAGCTGTAGTTGGTCGGAAATATTTGTCCTTATCCTGGAGTATCCTACAGACTCTTGTCAGCCTCATTGGGTAACAGAAGCTGTAAAGCTGACTTTGCTTGCTGTGAGAGGATTTTCTGAGAATAGAAAGATGTGGCTGTTTCCTCAAGTAGTCCCGCACAGTTTGTTCTCCTCTGATGTCTCTGTGTTCCACCTCCTCCTCCCAGGGATGTACAGGGAGTTCTGCAGCATTGGGAAGTCCAGCCGTGAGTGATCTCTCCCTGTACTCCAGCACTCACATACAATGGTATCAGGAGTTGTTGGAAGATAAAATGGCCTTTAAAGCTGTGGTTCACCTGAAGTAGCTTGGGGGAGAGAATTTGTAGGCCTGGTTTGTTCTGTTGATGGTGGTTAAGTGGGTGTATAGGATGGAGTAATGTGCTTTTCTACTGAGGAGCCCAGAGGAGTTTTCTGCTTAAGGTTTCTCCCCCAACAAATTCCAAGTGTTGCCCTTTGAGGTCATCAGACATTTGTGAAGGACTGGATTAGCTGGGTATGTCTGTGATTAAATTGCTTTTCTTTTATCTGACTGGAAGTATTTAACAGGTTTAATCTCAAATCAAGAATACCTATTAGTATGAATGACTCCCAAAATCCCAGATTCCAAGCAGTATGTCTTAAATTGAAGCTCATTTTTGTGAAGATGAGTATTTAAGCATCAATAAAAAGTTTTGCCTGTCATCTTTCTTGTTTCTTGGAAGTGTGTGTCTGTTTGTTGTAAATTGAGAGCTGTCAGTTAATTATTCCTTATTGTAACTAATGCACTTGAGAAGCCATTCCTGGCTAGGGGATGATTTCCCATTTTGCCTGGAAGCAAGGAAAGGCTGGGTGGCGGTCACTGCTGCTTTTGCCACACCTGTCCCTACAATAAGTTTTGGAGCACCCCGGAAATAGATTTTAAATTCAGATTTTTTTAAAAAAAGTTTTTTAGTCTTGGTGATAAAATGATGGCAGGAGATGATGCAGTAGTGTACAGCAATGTGTCTCTCTTTGGACAGTCTGAAGATTTACTGGTGTTCTGGGACCATTTTAACTAAAAAACTGGATAAGCACCTGAAGCCTTCAGTCATTTTCTTTCCTAATATAACTATATTAGTTCTCCCAGGTTTCAGACCAAATAAGTCCTCTTTTTTTTCATTTCCTTTGATTGTGTATTTGTTCATCTTTTAGGTCTTTCACTGTCTCTATCAAAAGAAGAAAATACAGGTTTTATGTTTAACTATTTCTAGGAATTGTTTTTAGTGGAGCAGCGTAGCAGTGAGCTCATTACAGACAAAGGGAAACTCCTCATTCCTGTTGTAATGTGCTGCTCAGGAGAAACAGTGTGTCCTGTCTGTCTGCAAAATCTAGAAATCTTACCTCCACAGATCACTGAGAATCTGCTGTACTAATTCATGTTCCCTCCTCTTGTGATAGCAGAAATAACAGCTTGGTGTATATGAACTGTGAACTGATTTAGCTGAAAATAAACCTGGCAAATCATATGGTTAACTCTTAGCTAAATCAGCTTCCTGATTCATTTCATCATATTGTGGAGTAAATTCTGGTTCTGGTCAAAGGGAAGAAGCAACAATAACGACCCAGATGTGAGAAAATGGGACTGTCCATTTTGGACTAGCTTAAAGTACTAATATATTTTTATTTTTTCCCAGTGAAGATTTTTCTCATGAATTTGCGAGAACACCAATGTAAGGAGTTCCATGTTGATACTTGAGTATTTGGTTGTGTAGGGTAATCTGTGCTTTAGGTTAAATATCTGCTTTTGCCAAACCTGCCACTTCACTGGTTCTGACTTCTGGAATATGAGAAAGGTGCAGAGCAAAGCATCTCTTCCATATTTTCCAAACTATTTTACTTAATTCAAAACTGAACTAGCGGGCTTTTTTCAGGCAGGGATTTTTCTTTATTCAGCACTGATTTGTGCAGTCAGTTTCCCAGTTCTGATAGCAGTAAGGCATTTAATTCTGTTGATCTGCAAAGCATGGACTGTTCTGTTCTTTTGGAGTGTCTGTTTGACCTCTTCAAAACATTTCTCTCTAAGTTTTTGTACTCTCATCTGAAGTTCTGTGTTCTTAAACTGTGGAGTGTGTCATCCATGTTCTTCAAAAGCCAGTGCTCTGATGTTTGGATTTGCAAGGTTCTCTAAGCAGCCACATGGCATACTGTATCTTGATGGGAAAATGAGAATTTGCTTCCTTTTTGTTGCCCTCCCGATTACTTGAGCGAAGCTAAGAAATTTAAAATATTTTTATAATAACTAGTCTGGTGATTTTAAGAGTAGTTATTCAGCAGGGATTCCAAACCATCAGTGTCCTCAACAGTGTCCTCTGCTCCCCTCTGTAAGGCATGTGTGATGATACCAGCCAGTTCTGTTCAGTGCCACGGGTTCAGTACTCCGTGACAGCTTTTTGTTCCTTGGCTGAGCACATCTCAGTCCCTTGGCTCATCTTTCTGTCAGCACTTTTTACTGCCCTGAAGACATCTGGTCTTACCTGATCTCGGGCTCTGGCAGTCGTGCCATCCTCTCCCTCACTGTGTTGGGTGACAGGGAGCTGTGCCTGCCCCAGGCTCTTGGCCAGGAGGGAAGCCCAGCCTTTTCTGCCTGGGTGATGTTGTTGGTGGTCCTGTGGCACTAATTGCATTCCCCAGTTTTCTGAATTATTGCACAGACAGGAGTAATGTTAAGAACAGCTCTATTCTTTTGTTTTAAAGGGTTGTTATGTGAGGAAGTGGAATGAGGTTTGTACCTGACTCCCTCCCTGGTAAGGCTCACTTACCTTTGGCAGAATTGCATAATGTATGTTCTGTAACTAATAGCTGAATTAGAAGTTAGTGAGTAGGAAATAAATTTACCTGATGCAACCCTTCTGGTGATGTTAAATCTGGATTACGTGCTTCCTGGGGAGTAATGAGGGCTAATAACTTGGAAGTAAACTAGGCAACTCACGTGGTTTTTTTCCCCTTCTTTATTTTTCTTTTTCTAGAACCACAGAGCAGACCCAGAAGAACTATTCACAAAATTGGAACGCATTGGGAAAGGCTCCTTTGGTGAGGTCTTCAAAGGAATTGATAATCGGACACAGCAAGTGGTTGCCATAAAAATCATAGACCTTGAGGAAGCAGAAGATGAAATAGAAGATATACAGCAAGAGATAACTGTTTTAAGTCAGTGTGATAGTCCTTATGTAACAAAATACTATGGATCATATTTAAAGGTAATATATAATATTGCACAAAAAATTTGCTAGAATGCTGCTAGGAAAATAATCTAAAATTAAGGAAGATTTATCATACCAACCTGGCATTTTTAGTAGGTTTTTATTTTTCTTTGAACAGTTTTTCACTTCATTTTTCTTTTTGCTGCTCGCTCTTTGGGGCTCGGATTTGCACACAATGGCTACAGAATGAACAGAGTTGATAAAGGATTAATTTTGCCATTGCTTTTGGACCTTGAGTTTCTCTCCTCCCTCCACAATCCCTAGCACAATTTTGTGGCTTTTCTGAGCAAGAGAAATATACCTTCATAATTACAGAAACAAAAGCTGTTCCTAGTGTGGAAAGAAGCCCTGCACCATGTAAAATGTGTTGGCAGTTATGCAGCTTAGTAGGCCTGAGACAAAGTAACACTGACATCAGCAGTTATGTAACCACTGTGTGAAATGTTATCTAAGGCATAATTTAACAAACAAACAAAAATGAAAACCTACAGAAAGCCAAAATGTTGAGTAAAACTTTTCACCTTAAATAATGCTTAAATGTTTTGTGCTGCTGACATATTTTAGGTGACTTTAAAAAATCCCTGAAACCATTTAATGTAAGCTTAAGTTTTAGTGATAGTTCAAAGTATATTAAGTATCTGGGATGGGTTATTTGCTTGTTGTTTGGGTTTTTTGTTGGTTTTGGTTTGTTTGCTTCAATTTGGGAGATTTTTCTGGTTGGTTTTGTTTTTTGGTGCTTGATCTCCCTCTCAGCATTTCTGCTTTCTTAAGGTGTAGTGGGATTTTCTACATTTTAAAGATATTTCTGATATGTGTTCTCTGTGTCACACTTGTGCTGTATCTTTCAGTGATACGTAAAAGTATTTGCAGAATTTATTTAGTAATATTTGTAGATTTTTTTTTCCATTTTAATTGCAGAAGTATTCAATCTTTTATATTTTAATACTATGTGGGCAAATTATTTTTCCAATATTTCCAGTATATTTCATATACTCCAAATACTAACTTCTCATTTTGGCTAATGTAAGACAGCTGTAGTGGCTTTGCTGTTTACTGTGAGTTCCTCACACCCAAGTAAACATACAAATTCTCATTGATAACCCATTTTTGCTTCTCTTTATTAAGCTCAATCAGTGGGATTTTTGTTTTGTTTGTGAATAAGTAATAAATGTCTGAGAAGTAGGATTTACTTTCCACCATCACAGCATATTAGAACAAGCAGCTTCGTCTCAAGATAACTTTGAATTCAACTAGTAAGGTTCCCCTGGAGCAGTGCACAAATGGTACTGCAGATCCAGACACAATCAGTCTTTTTTACAGTCCTTTATTTTCTGTGATGAGCTAAGTCCTAAATTCTATTCTCCTGAATATCTAGAATTTCAACTTTGTGCTGTAAAAGCCCAGTTGTTTGCCCTGAAGTGCAAACAGGTCAAAGTAAGTCTTGGAAAGTTTTTTTATTTGGAAGTGGTTTTGCTTGGAAAAGTGTTTTGTGAAATCTTAGAACTAAACAGTGATTGCAGCAGCTATAAATGGAGGAATTAAACTTTGATTGGGTGGGGATTTGTTTTGTTTGTTCTTTGTTTTCTTAGAGGTGGGGAGTGGAAAAGGCTTTATAAGTTATGGATTGAATAGGGAAAGAAAATAGTCTTTTCATTATTTACAGCAATATAGGTATGGAAAGTAAAGTCTAGTTATTCTATTAGTGCTATACAACTATTAAATTCTGCTTAGTTTTTTTTTTTTTTAAACAATTCTTGGTAAATGTAGGATCATGTTAATGCTGCAGTACTCTCCTCACCACTATGTGAATTCTTTCCATTTCTGTTCTAAATGGATAAAATCTGAAAGATTAATACTGATCTCTTGTTTACTTTTCACATTTGTAAAGTTTTTGGGAAAGGAAAATTTCTGTGCATGGAGTTTGGGGGAGGTGTTTGTGGAATTTTGGTTTCTTTCCCATTCCTTTAAGAAATTCCTCTTAACACAAAAAACCCCCTAAAAAGTTGTTCACAGGAATGTTTTCCATCCAAGAGTAGCATGATAGGTAGTTCTACTGCTTGCTATTCCCCAAGTAAATGAATAAAAATGTCCAAAAATAAATAACTACCTTTAATTTTGTAATTAAAAATAAATAAAGCAACTTTTTAAGTAGTATATTCTATCTAAATTGTTCTTAGACTAGATTAATCCCTGGTTGCTAGTTCAAGATCTTTCAGCTTGAGACTCCTCAGGGGAAAGAGAGTATTGGCTTTGTTCAGTGTGCAAAGAATCTTTTATTCTGCCTTTTCATTTTAGTAATAGCAGGTATTTTGAGAGTCGTGTCTGTCTACTTTTGTTTGTTCAGTTTTTTACTTAATTACTCTAGCTGTTAACTTTTTATTAGCTATTTCTTTGAGAGTGGCTGTCAGCCTAATTGTTAAGCTGTGTAGTACTTCATTCAGGATTAAATTTTTTCTATACAGTGTAAGGACAATGAAGTGGGTTCAGTTGTGTACCAAATGACTGTATAATTAAAGGTTAAAGAATATTGAGGTTAAATTCTGAAAAATAAGACATCTTATTTCTTACAAAGCCAAGTCCTAGGCTGCAGAGATCAGGAACAGTTTGCCATGTGTATAACTGAAGTTCACATTCACAGTAGTCCCATATGTTTATTTCTGGATACTTCAATTTATATATTAAGATCACTGAAAAATTCCTAGAAATACTTTTGAAGGTAATGGTTAAAAGGAGCATAAGCATGAGGTAAATGGAAGGTATTTCAAAATTTAAGATACTTTTTTTTTTCCATTGCATCTTTATTTACAGGCAAACAGAACAATGGAGCCAGTGTGCTGTGTTCCAGATCATTCTTTATGGACTAGAAATAGTTTACTGAAGTGTATTAATCTTACATGTGGCTCTCTCTGAAGCTGTGGAAATGCCATTAGAAATGTTTGTAGTTTTGCACTGTTCAAAGAGACTTAGTATTTTCCTGACTAAATACCAAAGCAAACCCTCAGTGCAAAGGCGTTCCAGTTGCCTACAGCACTTACTGATATTTCTCTAGTTCCGTATCTAGATCTGTCTTAAGTCTTCAAATTTTACAGTTTCTACTTTGAAGAAATCACAGCTGAGGTGATGTGTTGGCTTCAAGTTTATCATGTAAGCCTTGGTTTATCCAATTGAACTGTAATGGAACATGTTCAGTCGTAACTTACCCTTTTTTAATCAATTTTAACTAAGCTTTGAGTAAGCAGATTGTTTTTGTCATCGTTTTGTAGTTTTTGAGTTTCCCCTCCGCCAAGATGGTTGATAGCTAAAAGTTGTTACGACTAAAATACAGAAGAAGAGGTGTACTTGTGAGGGGGTTCTAATTGCAAGCATTTCAGATGAGAGATTTTATTTTTGTACCAATGATAAAATGTGTTCTACATATTCTGTATCTTGACAGTTTCTTTGCACTTCAGGGTGCAGAGGCGGCCTTGTGGCTGATGGAGATGGAGTGGCCCAGTCCCAGGGAGCCTGGGGCTTGCCAGCTGCATGCAGGCAATTCCAGATGCCCCTGCTGCTGAAAAGCAGAAGGGAAGAGTGTCTTTATTTCAATTACTTGACTTACTAACTTGAGACATTCTGCAGCCTAGCTGTTCATTAGCTAGAGCTTGTATACCCAACTTGTAAGTGTGATTTTAAAAGTATGGACAGTCCCTTAATAGTTTTCCTAGCTATTTCCTAGCTAGTGCAATGTTACTTGTTTGTTATCAGGTATTTTAGTCTTGAAAAACCATGTCATTGGTACAAGATGGCAAGTTCTGCTTCCTTGAGGTTCTTGAGGTAAAGCCCATGCCTGTTTTCAGTTATTGTGACAGAAAAAGGTGCAAAAGCACCATGTCATGGTAATGTGGAATACCTTGAAATTCAAATGGGAATTTCTCATTGAATTAACCTTAAAACTTAGGTATTAGTAATTTTTTCCTACATTTTTGTTGGGTGTCTGGCAAGATCAGTAGTGTTTTGTAAACATACTGGTAGGTGATGTGCAAGCATATGTACAGTCAAAGAATGCACCTTAATAAACACATTTGTGTACAGTAGTAAAACGTTTTACCTTTATATCGTGGCTTTCACTAATGTGTGTAGAATCATATACACTTCTCTGTATTGCAACTTTTGTAGCTGTAAGATAATTTAATTCCTGATGGAGGTATTTGTAGATATTTGTAGATATTTTGTATCTATAGAAGGTCAGGATCTAAATTTGTCTCCTTAATCCCCTGTTGCACTTGGAATCCAATCTACATATCAATAAGTAAACCATTGGATGTCGAGGGTCCCCTTGATAAGTTAGGTTAGATAGCTGAAACGAATGTTGTCCTCCAGCTTAATGGCTTGTCAAAATGCATTACTCCCCTACCAGTTCAGGCAAGAAAAAGATTAAAAGTTACTGTAGTTCTGGCATGTTCTGCTTACAAAAGTTTGGAAAGTGCACTTGATGAAATGCTTCAGCTGGACTTTCCAACAGTACCATAGAGATAAATCTCTTAATAACTGGATTCCATGACTGTTTTTCTTATTCGTGCAGTTCAGTTTAAGGTTTTCAGTATCTAGCCTTGTAACTATTACAGCCACCTGAGCTTGCTCTTTTCTTTTGCAGTTAAAACAAACCTGAAGTTATTCTCAGCTTTTCAGATTCAGATATGGAGAAATCCTACAGTAACATCCAGAGACTTCCATCAGAATTGTGGAGCACTTTGTGCAGCAAAGCTTTGAGACAATCTAGAGATACTGGTTGTTCTGCCCTCTCTATTTATGCTTGGCTGACAGAAAATAGCTAGGAAAAAGGTTGTTCATGTCTGGCTAGAAAATATCCACACCCAGTCACAGTGGATAGTAGCAATTTCTTTGAGACATTGTTTGAGAAACAGTACTTATTCATTTTCACCCTGTAGTGTTTTCAAGTAATAGTCACATCCTCCAAACATGTCTGGTAACCACAACGTTTGCCTTGAGCAGGAGTTCCTTGCAGGTCTTCTGAGCTGACAAAGTTGGGCTTTATAAAAACTGCTAAAATTAGCCAGCCCTTCCCTGCTGAGATCATAATATTGAAATAGACTCTCATAAATGGTGTGGTTTTTAAATTCAGTATAAGTGTAATAGAGCACGCTTTGTTAGGATGATTGGATGTGGTGCTTTCAGAAACTGCACCTTTATTTACTTGCTGAGTTTTCTTTAGATTTCCATCCCTGGGCAGGCGGTAGGGTGGGAAAGTATACAACGGAGAATGCAAGAGGCTTTAGAGAGTACTCCTGCCCTAAGCTTGTGCTCTGTAATGAGGAACTAGCACTGGTAAATATTTGCTGGAAACCTACACAGTGTGTGTGGTACTCCACCAGCTGTGGTTCAGTTGAGTATTTTTAATAACTGGGTTTTATTTTAAATAAATGTATTTATTAACGGAATTTTCTGTAGTAGTACCACATAGATTCTTATTTAAGTTTCGTCTTTTGAGGGAACTCTGGCAAACAAGTCGTCCATAGATTTGCTACCAAGTGTTTCCAGTTTTGTTTCTATGAACCAGCCACTGTTTGCAGTGACAAGCTGAGGACAAAGTCAGCACCTAGAAATCAGAGTTAGAATAATATGTCAGTTCTAGAGGTTGAGACATCTCCACAGAGGAAGTGCAGAAATTCACATAATCTCAAGGTCCATTTAAAATAGTTATTTGTATATAATTAAAACTTAAACCACCGTCTAATCACTTTTTTCCCTCTTGAGTTCTGTTCTTTTAAGTGAAATCATTCTTGATACCTTTTAGCAGAAATTGGTTAGTAATGATGGTGTTTTTTCATTGCTTTTTCAAATATAGAAGTCAAACTTATTAATTAGTAATTTAGACTTCACAAGAGTTGTATAATTATTCTACAAGAAGTAATTGCATACAACTAGGTGAGACTCTCTATTTGCCTTTTCCTACAAGTGTGTAGTCTGTTGAAATTTATGTAAATTTTTTATGGCATTCTTGGACTTTGACAACTCACACCTTCCTTTACAGGGCACAAAGCTATGGATAATAATGGAATACTTGGGTGGAGGGTCAGCTTTGGATCTTGTAAGTAGATGATTTTTTTTTTGCATTGTAAGTATCAGTGAACTTTATTTCATTGTGTTTTTATATCACTTTACAAACGTAAGTACCTGGTGATATTACATCACTGCTGTGTGGTAATGCTCCCAGAAGTGTGAATTTGAATAGTAATTCTATCACATTGAATTCATGTTAATTTTTTTCTTTTACTCTTTGTCTCTAAGCATTAGGAAGTATCCCTTTGTTCTCGGTCAAATGAAGCAATGGGTTTTTTTAGTTTGAGAAGTCCTTTTCTTGCTGTATGTTTGGAGGGGTTTTGGGTTTGGGGTCCTCTGTCCATCGCTTCCCACCTCCTCCAAGTAGAATTCATTGTATTTCAGTAAAAAATGTTTCCTTTAGGTTTGGATCTCAGGAATGAATGAGGAGTGTGTTCACAGACAGTTAATTTTAACTGGTTAAAAGGTGTTGGGTTTTTCATGTTCAGGTAATTTCAGTTAAGCATGAAAGTGCCTTTTACTTCAGATACTGTGGCATTCATGAAGGGTGTAGACTGGACAGTTGACAAGCACAGCCCACTCAGAGTGGATGTGGTTTCCCCACGGTTTCAGTGCAGCTCTACCTCAGCTACAACACCGCAGACCCACCCTTTCCTGTATGATAGTACAGCTCAGTCTTTGTGTGATTTTGAAGGGAAAATATCATGTCGTCACTATTACAGAATGGTTATTATTATGTATTTGCTAGCAGGGGTCCTGTCTGTGAGAGCTGAAGTATGTGCTTGACTTCACAAATCTGTTTAGACTTCTTTATGAAATTTCATCGCATCAGTTCATCAAAAGCATAGTAATTAGGTGTAGCGTGTGGTAGTTTGTAGCTCTAGAACTTGGCCCTTTTGAGAAAGGGACTGTCAGGTACTCTTAACACTTTTGAGGAGTTGATTGTATTCTGTGGAGTATCAGAAACAGGGAAGTAGCTTTTACTAGTGCCAATTTAAATCACTGAACCAGTAGAAGAATAAAATTTTAGAAGAATAAAATTTAAGTCTTGCCTCATTTGCCTCACCATAATTTCATGGTGTTCACTGTTTTGGTTCTGTGTTGCTGTTTTTTTTTTTTTTGATCACTCACCTTAATTTCTTTTGTTTTATTTGCATAGCTTTCTAATGTGCCAAGTTTACACTTAATCCATTAGCAGCTTTGTAGTAGCATGTTATGTTCTTGATAAAAAAGCAAGCATGGAATCACAAAGGCTGGGACAAATAAAACCTGCATCATTAAATTTAAAACCCACAGTTAACAGATTAATCTATTTTGAAATTGGTTTTCTTAATTTACTTAATCCAAATTGCAAAATTCAGTCTGCTGAGTTTGCTGCCTGTAGGGAAATACAGCTTTGTGGAAAGTTAGTTGTTGCTTTTCTTGTGCTTCGCATGCTGAGGGGAGCACAGGCATCAGTGTATGTTCAAGGAGTAATATCATTTTCAGTGTATTGGCAGGAGAGGAGATTTGAAGGTGGTCATTCCAGTGGCACCTATTTCAATTACAATATTGACGTATTGCTTTGAATATTTCATTAATTTTGTCAGTGCTTTACTTTAAAAAAACGTTTCAAGTTTAAGATTTAATTTAATCAAAGCAAGGCAAAAATTAGATACAAGACTAAAATTTGACATGTCTTTTTTCCAAAGCTGCGTGCTGGCCCATTTGATGAGTTCCAGATTGCTACTATGCTAAAGGAAATCTTGAAAGGTCTTGACTACTTACACTCAGAGAAGAAAATTCACAGGGATATAAAAGGTGTGCAACATTTCAAATGATACTTTGTTAAAGCCTTTAAAAACCATAAAACAGTATTCTAATTAGTTATTATGTTATTTCCCCTTGGCAGCTGCCAATGTCTTGTTATCAGAACAAGGTGATGTTAAGCTTGCTGATTTTGGAGTTGCTGGGCAGCTAACAGACACACAAATTAAGAGAAATACCTTTGTTGGAACCCCATTTTGGATGGCCCCTGAAGTTATTCAGCAGTCAGCATATGATTCAAAAGTAAGTATGAGAGTAGAACAGTTTTTTTTGTATCTGATTATCCAATAGCATTTATTTTGGTGGGGTTTTTTTATTTTATCTCTATCAGCATGGGAAGGAAAAAAAAGTAGATTTGAAATTACAGGGTTTCAAATAATAAAAGTAGAATTAAATTGGTTTTATAAAGTAGTTACATATCATTGTACTCAGCTGCAAAGTCATCAGGTAAAATGGTGATGTCATGTCTCTTTCAGAGCAACTGCCTGAATGCGGGGTGGTTGGTTGATTTGGTTTCAGTTCAATGTTTTGCATTTAATTCAAACAGTAATAAAGTACTCAGAAAGTAAAATGCCACCAGAACATGCAGTTTATTTAAAGCCAAGATGGTGACCAAAATGTTAATTTCTTCTCACATTTTTATACACAGCTCTGGGTATAATTTCTCAAATGGTATTTCTGAGGATCCATTGTAATGCTGAAAATTTTAGCACAGGTCTTGAGAAGGTAAAAAGTAACTTGATGGCTGTGGCTTAGTAGCATTATGGTACCTTCTGCCTTTCTTTGCCATGAGAGCTCTTGATAGATAAATAATTGCAAAGGACAGTTTCCCTGTGTGAACCAGCAGTAGAAAAGCAGAGTTCTTCCATGTTTTTGTGGGAGTTGAGAACTGGTGCTAGAAATGGCAATAAGGAGGGAACAGTCCCCTCTTCTGTGTGTACAACCACAAGATGTCCTAGAGCCTGTGGTTGGTGAAACAGCAGCATGTTGGACTTCCCACACTTCATAGGCAAAATCTTAAAAGAGGATCAAGAGAATAAAAATCTTGGTGTGTGTGAAGAAATACTTTCTTACTGCTTTTTCTGAAATAGCAAACATGAAACTATATTTATGTGATGTGCATATAAAAAAAAAAGTAGGATATCTGAAGTGTCCTGAGGACATTCACACTCCAGGAGACTTCCACAGGATCAGTCAGGCTTGAAGGAATTTGTGTACTTGTCACAAGGGTTCTTGCTGTTAAAAAAGTTGGAATTTTCCTGTTTAGGGTTTCAGTGGTCTCACTGTGATGTGTTCCCTAGGGCATTTTGGAAAAGGTCTCTACTCTGCTTTAAAAATGTGTGTTGGCCAGTCAAATTGGGAATAATTCTTCTGCTTGCCCTGGGCATAGATCAGCTTTACCACCCCTTCATTTACATTTCCCTAGCAACTTAACCTTTTGCCTTCCATATCTCCTCCTTCCAGGAGCAATGTCTTCCCCCTTTTTTTCCATGCCAGTAGGCAGGTGGGAGAGCACCAAAGATACAGGCCTTTGGTTGGAGAGATGCAGGATTTGGATAGGATACACTTCAATTTCTAGACTAATACTGATGACTGTTTTGGTATCTGGACTGAATTTTAGTCTTTCTTCTTCTCTCTCTACTGCAAAAGGCTGGAAATGTATGCTAGAAATTCATACATTCTAGTCGTGCCAGAGATCTGTAAGCCCCATCTCTTATTTCAAATAATTCTGCTACAATACACATTCTTGGTTATGGTATTTCAGTAATAAACAGTGAGTTAGTTTAATTCTTTGCTATAAAGTACAGCTATTTTAGGTCTTGTGAACAAAAAAGGAATATTGGAGAGATGCAAATTGTAATCCTTGTTTACTCTATGGGCAGTTACAGTTTATGATTCTGTTCCAAGTGTAGTCGACTATTGCCAAACACTTTTTTAATGAGAAACACCTTTAGTGATCTAAGTAGCTATTGTAGCTCATCTAAAAAGATGCAAGTAATAATATATTTCCCTTGGGAAAAAGATCAAAATCAGAAAACACCTTTAGAATACTAGTATTTTATATATGATATCAAAATATCATACTGTGTTTAGATACAAAGGAAGAATTTGTTTATAATGCTTGCTTTTAGCTAAAATAAATGGTACTCCATTATTTTTCTGTGACTTACACTGTGAACTTGGTGCTTCAAGTGGTGTTTCAAGTCTAACTAGTTGTCAATAATTCTCCAGCTAAATTCATCAGGCAGTCTGTTAGGAAAGAAATTAAGTGATCCCCTGCTGGATTTGATTCAGCTTTCTTCCTGGTTTCATCAGAGTGAGCTGACAAGCAAAGTTGGATACCTAAACAAACTCTGAATTAGACATAGGAAATTTGTGGCAGTTTGTCATTAATACATGGAAAAAATCAAATGAATATCAGTATTTCTGAAGCTTTTCCAAAAGCATGTAAATTTAAGTGTGTGTTTAACTTGCTGGCAGTGTTAGAACACCAACTGCAACAAAAATGATGATCTGGATGTTTGTCATTAAAGACTGATTAAGTCAGCCAGGTCTTTGTGAGTCAGGTGTTCCTGAAACATTAGAGAGGAATGTTTGCATTGTGTACTTAGGCCAACATTAATTTTATTACATAGATGCATTATATGGGAAGATTTCAGTTACTGAATGAACGCAGTCATGACAGCCCATAATTTTGTACTAACAGTCCTTTTTCCCTCTCGCAGGCTGACATATGGTCACTGGGCATCACTGCAATTGAACTGGCCAAGGGGGAGCCTCCCAACTCGGATATGCATCCAATGAGAGTTCTGTTCCTCATCCCAAAAAACAATCCTCCCACTTTATTAGGAGATTTCAGTAAACCTTTTAAAGAATTCATTGATGCCTGTCTGAATAAGGACCCAACATTTGTGAGTAGATAAGTGTGTTTGTGTCTAGATGTTTCCGTTTTGTTTTCTGTTCTCCTATGCTTGTGAAGTATTTTGCTGGCGTTGTGCATCATCAGTGATTGAAATAATCTTAGAGACTTTCCACTGTAAATTTTAGTGGTGCTTTTTAATATCGCTGTCCTAGTTTGTTTTGTTTAAAATACTCGAGGAAGGAGAATCCTGAAAGAAATTACGGTGGCAGAGGCAGATTCCTAAAATGCACTCTAAACTAGGATCATGTCAGAAGAGATGTTCCTTATCAGAGGAGAGAATCATCTGAACTCCTTTTCTTCAGCACAGCTTTCGCTGTCTGAACTCAGCTTACAAGGAAATGCTGCACTGGAGAGTTTTCATTAGTCATTTTCCTGGGTGTGACCTTCTAACGTAGAAGGATAAGCTGTATAGTCTATGGGTGACTTGACCATATTTTTAGCGTGCTCGTAAGTGTGGATTACTGGCTTTTCTGACTTCCTGTTTCACTAATTTCCTGATATTATACAAGTTAGCTCTAGAAGTCTGTTGTCTTACTAAGTCTCCCCTATTAGCATTTTAAATCACTNGCACCATAGTCACCCTAGGACATTAGCGATGACTATTTTGGTATCTGGACTGAATTTTAATCTTTCTTCTTCTCTCTCTAATCCAAAAGGCTGAAATTCATACATTTTAGTAGTGCCAGAGATTTGTAAGCCCCATCTCTTTCAAATAGTTTTGCACCAATACACAGTTGTTGGTTATGGTATTTCAGTAATAAACCGTGAGTTAGTTTAATTCTTTAATATAAAGTACAGCTATTTTAGGTCTTGTGAACAAAAAAGTAATATTGGAGAGATGCAAATTGTAATCCTTGCTTACTCTAGGGGCAGTTTTGGTTTATGGTTCTGTGCCAAGTGTAGTCAACTATTGCCAAACACTTTTTTATTGAGAAACACCTTTAGCGATCTAAGTAGCTATTGTAGGTCATCTAAAAAGATGCAAGTAATAATATATTTCATTTTGGAAAAAAATCAAAATAAGAAAAGAATTTTAGAATACTAGTATTTTATATATGATATCAAAATATACTATGTTTTGATACAAAGGCAGAATTTGTTTATAATGCTTGCTTTTAGCTAAAATAAATGGTACGTCATTATTTTTCTGTGACTTACACTGTGAACTTGGTGCTTCAAGTGGTGTTTCAAGTCTTAACTAGTTGTCAATAATTCTTCAGCTAAATTCATCAAGCGGTCTGTTAGGAAAGAAATTAGGTGATCCCCTGCTGGATTTGATTCAGCTTTCTGCCTTGTTCCTTTAGAGTGAGCTGTCAAACAAGTTTGGAAACCTAAACACACTCTGAATTAGATATAGGAAATTTGTGGCAATTTGTCGTTAAAATATGGAGAAAATCAAAGGAAGATCAATATTTCTGAAGCTTTTCCAAAAGCGTGTAAATTTAGGCGTCCATTTAACTTGCTGGCAGTGTTAGAACACCAACTGCCACAAAAATTATGATCCAGATGTTTGTCATTAAAGACTGATTAAGTCAGCCAGGTCTTTGTGGTTCAGGTGTTCCTGAAGTGTTAGAAAGGAATGTTTGCATTATCTACTTAGGCCAACATTAATTTTATTATATAGATGCATTATATGTGAAGATTTCAGTTATTGAATTAATGCAGTCATGACAGCCAATAATTTTGTACTAACAGTCCCTTTTCCTTCTCTCAGGCTGACATATGGTCACTGGGCATCACTGCAATTGAACTGGCTAAGGGGGAGCCTCCCAACTCAGATATGCATCCAATGAGAGTTCTGTTCCTCATTCCAAAAAACAATCCTCCCACTTTATTAGGAGATTTCAGTAAACCTTTTAAAGAATTCATTGATGCCTGTCTGAATAAGGACCCAACATTTGTGAGTAGATAAATGTGTGTGTGTGTGTAGATGTTTCTGTTTTGTTTTCTGTTCTCCTATGCTTGTGAAGTATTTTGCTGGCATTGTGCATCATCAGTGATTGAAATAATCTTAGAGACTGTACTTTCCACTGTAAATTTTAGTGCTGCTTTTTAATATCTCTGTCTTTATCCTAGCTTGTTTTGTTTAAAATACTCAAAAGGAGGAGGGAGAATGCTGAAAGAAATTACAGTGGCAGAGGCAGATTCCTAAAATGCCCTCTAAACTAGGATAATGTCAGAAGAGAAGCTTTAACAGAGGAGAGAATCATCTGAAATCCTTTTATTCAGCACAGCTTTTGCTGTCTGAATTCAGCTTACAAGCAAATGCTGCACTGGAGAGTTTTCATTAGTCATTTTCCTGGGTGTGACCTTCTAACGTTAAAGGATAATCTGTATAGTCCATGGGTGACTTGATCGTATTTTTAGCATGCTCGTAAATGTGGATTACTGGTTTTTCTGACTTCCTGTTTCACTAATTTCCTGATATTATACAAGTTAGCTCTAGAAGTCTGTTGCCTTACTAAGTCTCCCCTATTAGCATTTAAAATCATTAAATATTAGCATAACATTAAATATTTAAAGTGTTTCTTACAGCGCCCCGCTGCAAAAGAACTTCTGAAGCACAAATTCATTATGAAAAATGCCAAGAAGACTTCCTATCTGACAGAACTGATTGATAGGTTTAAGAGATGGAAAGCAGAGGGACATAGTAGTGATGAAAGTGATTCCGATGGTTCAGATTCGTAAGTTTATTTTCAGTATAGTCTTTTTTGGGGGTGTTTTTTTCATTTAGATAAAGTTCTTAAAGTGGGTTTGCTGCAGTTTTTCTGTGTAATAGCACCATTTCTGTACACCTGTTTTTTTTATTGTCTTCTTCCAAGAAAACCCCCTATATGACCCTAAAGATTAGCACATAAGTCAAGCCATGTGTTTGTTACCTCTTTAAACGTTCTCTCTTTAAACTCAGTTTCAGTTCTGTTTAAGTGCTATTTATTTCCTAGTCTGAGGCTAGTGGTTGTACCAAAACCACTGAATCACAATTAGAGATATTACAGAGCAAAGTTGAGGTGCATGAAGAAGTTTGCACAATGCCTGTGGAACAACATGCTTTCTGTAAGTCTCTTGTTTTTCTGGCTATCAGATAACTCTTAAATGGGATGCCGTGAGAGAAGGTAAGCCTTGTAGGGTAGATAACATCTTCTGTTTGCTTTTGATCACATTTCAATTTATTCAGCCTCTTTTAAAATTCAGGTAATGTTTCAATACATGTTTTTCTTATTTTAAGGAATATGGAACTAATCCTGATAGACTTGTTATGTATTTGGGCTACCCGTGCTTGCTTAGTGTTCTGTTGTATTATGTAAATCATGTCTTTTTTGTTTCAGGGAGTCCAGCAACAAAGAAAATAATTCTCATCCTGAGTGGAGCTTTACGACAGTTCGGAAGAAGCCGGATGCAAAGAAGCTCCAGAATGGAACGGTTCGTACAGACAGAGGAGTTGTTCTTCCTAACTGCTGGTTCTGAGGCCAGTTTAAGGAAGATAGTGATAAAACTTAGTAACTTCACTTTTCATAAGAACTGAGTTGGGTTTTTTGCAGTTCAAGACATAATGCATGTCAGTGATATTTCCTCTGCCATGTCAGCCTCAAATATAAGATGTACAGCAGATGTACTCTAGATCAGTATTTACTCATAGAGATGGGAATTTTGAAGTCTCTTATTAGTGAGGAAAAACTGAACTGTTTTTTTGATGCTGAATGACATTGTTTGAGATGTGTCATCAGGCATCTATTTCAACATCCCATAACATGTGTTGATGTACTGTGTCTCTGTGGGTTTTGTAATGTATTTCAAATGCTTTGTTACATTTAACCAAACTTCCCAAATCACATGTGCTGTCTTAAGAGGCAGTGTGTTATGTTGTATATATGCTGATGTTTGTTGTAATATGCTGATGTAATCCATATTTGCTAACTTCTAGGATCAGGATCTTGTTAAAACCCTGAGTTGTTTAACTATGATAATCACCCCTGTGTTTGCTGAGGTAAGTGTTGGCTTAAAAATCTTCTTTGAAAGTATTAGTCAAGTGTCTAATAACATTTCTGAGTTTTAACGTTTTTGGTTTGCTCCTCAGCTCAAGCAGCAGGATACAAATAATGCTAACAGAAAGAAAGCAATTGAGGAACTTGAGAAAAGCATCAATGTGGCTGAAGCAACGTGTCCAGGGATCACAGATAAGATGGTGAAGAAACTTATGGAGAAATTTCAGAAGTAAGTAGTTTAGTCATAAGAGAAAGATCTGCTATGTCCAGTGCTTTAAACCTTTAGCTTTGTAGTTGGAGGTAATGCTTCTGTTTGAGACTAAAACTAATACTAACAATTACCGTATCTTGTCTTGAAGTGCTGCAGCTTTTACTCTAGTAGCTGTATCTTGCTTCTTTAATTTAGCCTGCAGGTTTGTCTTAAGCATATTTACAGGCAGTAGGGGAGAACAGAGAATCTTTTTCTTACCTCTTTTAGGAATGTTTTCTTGAGAATGTAATTTCTGGTGGGTTTTTGACTATGAACCATTGAGATGAAGGCACGTACTAGTTTAGTGATGCAGAAATACGTATGTGCTGTTTGCCTAGCTGAAACTATATAATTAACAAATTTTTCAATTTGCATTTTTTATCTGTAGATTTTCTGTTAATGACTCATCCTAAGAAACTTCACACAATTGACTGCTCTTTCGTATGGACCCAGTGAAACCCACCAAAACTACTTCAAGCTTGGCAGTGCTTAGCTCATGAGCTCCTTGTGCCTTTTGGATCTTTGCAACATATTGATGGTGATTGAGGATTTGAGAGAACCTACTCAACTATTTTGTGGCAGTGCACATGGTTTTATATTTTCAGGAAATTATTTTGTAAAGAACAACTTTTAATATTGTAGTTTCACCTGTTTAATCTGATAAATGTTGAGGTGCAGTTTTGCTTTTAGAAATAACCATTACTTTAGTTAATAGAATGTGCAAGTACAGTATGTTTTGATGCTGTTTTGTTCCTGTACATGGAGTTGTACAGGTCTTTTATATTCATGAGTTAAACTTTTGTAAATCACTAACAAGCTTGAGAGAAAAATAGCTTTTTCACAAGCATATTCAAGACATGTAATGTAGTGGCAAGGGTATTGCTGTAGCACCTGCTTCAACCAGCATATAGTTATCGTGCCCTGAAAAACAAACCTGCAACAGTATCTATTTTAATTCTAAATTGGTCCAGTATTTTAGGCAGCTCTATGATTAAATATATTTGAGAGCAATATGGCAATAGTTTGCAGGTGTTATGTAGCAACAGGTCTATCCTGATGTACAGTCTGTGTATTACCTTTTAGAACAGGTTTTGAAGTAGTAATTCAATCTTATATCATCATGGTAGGAAAATTTAGAGCAATACAGTTGAGAGGGTGGGGCTTTTGGCAATAATGGACAAAACCTGAAGTCCAATTTAATTTAATTTTTTTTCCTCTGAGTATACATGCCTGGGTGGAAGGGAGCCAGAGAAGCTGAGCGTCACATGTTACATACCTCACACGCAGGTATCGGTGTAACACCAGCATTCTGTGTGGTGGTGTTGTTTCTCCTGTAAGATATTTATACACATTTTTGTTCTGAAATACATTAAATACAGTACATCAACATAATTTGTTTCTAATTTTCTGAAAGTGTATTTTAAATATGTATTTACCAGTTAATATGCAAACAACTGATTTATAGATATTCTTTCACACAAAGATAGTACTGTGCAGTACAGAGTGATTTTTTTCATAAAAAGTAGGTAAGACTATAAAGTTGCTTTCAGTTATATATTTATGGTACTGCTAGATGGGTAATCTCTTCTGTTGTTTTGTTTTGATTTGTTTTTTTTCTGTTTTTCAACCCAGTATGTATATTATGCTGAAGTTTTGAACTGGGATTGTTTTTCAGTACTTAGCTGTGGAAATGTTGGTGTAAATTTATTTTTGATAAAGGCTGGGTGTGTTTATTTTATGGTTCAGACCTGCACATTTTGTTTTTGCACAAAAGTAATTTTAAAGAATCTGAAATATATCTGCCAAATATTGAAAAAGTAATAGTGTACAAGTAAATACTGCATTTTTTGTCAAATGTTGCCATTACATCGTTTTTATATAAAGGACACTTGTGAGAGATGGTGGTTAGATATGCCAAGGACAATTATTTTCAATGGTGCCTACACTGTAAAAAAAATTACTTTTAACTCCTTGTTTTAATTTTAAAAAAAATGTTTCTGTTTAAAACTTTCATCTGCTATGTAACTGAAATTCAATTAGAATTTATATCTGAGAAAAAGTCTGGAAATAGTTTTTGAAAACAATAATGTTATGGATTAAATAAATATTTTTATAAATGTAAAAGCAGCAAAAGTTGTAAATACAGTTGATCTGAAGCTTTACAAAATTGCATCACAGAAACAAATTTTAGTGCTCCTCTAGCTTCTGTAGTTGTTAGTCTTGTAAATCTGTTTATAGATGAAGCTTATTTCAATGTTTTGGGGGGTTTAAAATGGTTTAAAAATAAATATTTAAGTTCTGTAAACTTTCATGAGCTTGTTCTGTTGTGCATCATTTTATTCTGCATTTCAGCAGCTGTGCAGAGGTGTGGACATGTCTGTAACAGACTTGTGTTGTGAGAAAGGTGCTCCCTGCGTGGGTGCTTTGCAAAGCTCTGAGTGCCCCACACTGTCCTTGTTCAGAGGACACCTTCCAGCTGCTACGCCCCAGGGAATGGATGGAGCAGTCCCAGGGTTCAGTTTGGTTCCTTTCCTAGAGAGGAGACTCCGGGATGTGTGAGCTCAGACATGTCCGGCAGTGCAGCGATGTCACATCTCAATCACAGATCTGTTACAGCTCTGTCACAGTTCTGGCTGCCTTTGGCCTCGGCATGGGGCAGTGAAGGGACACAAAGGCCTGTGCTGCAGCTCCCTCAACTTTCACCTCGGCAGCCTCAACACAAATCTGATTTTAAGGAGCTCCATATACATTTTTTAGAATCAAAAACATGTTTTTACTTCCATGTCACTTCCCTTTAGGTGTTCTTTTTCTGTGGGAAAGAGCTGATGGGAATTCCTCCTGAGTTTTGTAACTGGTGGCTCTACCCTGTTGACACAGGATCTTTAATCTATGCAACTGAACAATTCTGGGTAGGTGGGGTCATCAAATGGCATGGGAAATTGGAACTTGACATGTTTGAGATACAACTGTAATAAGTTGCTGAACTATGGTCCCTCTTCTTTTCCTGTGGAATGTGTGGCATGTATACCTACCTCGTGGGACAGCATGGGAAAAACTCCCCCACATGTGTACAAAACACTCATTCTCTTGTATTACAGTCCATTCAAGAAGGTTTTTTTATTGTGCTGCATATGCCTGAAGTCTCTGTGCAACGTAAGACTATAATTAGCTCCTAAGAAGGGACATCTGTATTGCTGGTTCCAGAGATGAGCTGTCTTTTTCCCACATGTTAGTTATTGATGAACTGTGTAATTTAATCGGCAGTATTCTGTTGCTGGCAGATAGCTAATGGAAAAACAGATCAAAATATTCATTCAGGAACCATCTTCTTGATCTTTTGGTTTGCCAGGCTTCCTGCTGTAGGTTGAAAAGAATTGTTGCTGAAGTAATCTTTTCAAAGTAGTCTGAATTGCAGAATAGAGAAATGTATTTGTTCTTGGGTAGACGAGTCTTTTACCAATGTAACCATTTTTTAAGCCCTTGCTCTCTGACCAGTCAGTGTAGTGTCATCACACCTGCTCTTGCCTTGCAATTTTGACAGCTGAATAGGAGAGTGTGTAGGTTTTGTTTGCACAAAGTTTAGTGATTGTTAAAAGTATGATTTTTATCACACTGTTTTATGACTTTACACAAATAAAATTATTTTCCTCTTTGCAAAGTTTTAGTGGTGTGTATGTTGGCTTGTCTTATTTCACAGCTTTATCTATTTTGTCTAAACCTTTATCTGTTTTATATAAACCAGTTACTTTTATCTGACTGCACTGAGTAGCTTAATGTTCTCCCACTGTGATGCTGCAGTGCCCTCTCCCCTACAATAATCCTTTGTGTAAGGACTATAACAGTTTACATTTTCCAGGTTCTGCTGTTTGTCTTTCACCACCAGCAAACCAAATCTTTCCACGTCCTCTCTCCACCCTTGTTTTCTTCCCTAGGGAAAAAAAAATCGCTTAAATAGATGTCCTTATCTCGGGGTGAATAGGGCTGAGCAGGGAGTGAGGAGAAGGACTTAGTCAAGGGTTGTTTCAATTGCTCCTTGACAAGTAAGGCACTACTTACTGGGATTGTTCCTTAATTTTAGTCAGTCCCAAGAAAGTGATTTGCACAATGAATTTAGCTTGGAGATGTCAATTTGTGTCACTTACTGACGAGCTGCTTTGTTCCTCTGCTATTGTTGACCATATCTACATATGTGCTCACACTGTGCCTCAGTGCTCCCTAGTCCATGGAAAAATCCAAAAATAGTTCCCAAGTCCTTGTTTCTCCCTCTCAATGCTCTTTTCCCAGCATAGTCTTGACGACCAGACCTGGCAGTTCCTGAATATTTGGGCAGGGTGTTTATACAATGATCTCTCGTGGTGGGACTGTCTGCTCTGGGACATGCTTAAGGTGTGTGTCCACATGCTTTGAGAAGCTAACAGCGATTGTGGATGTATCCCAGGGCTGTGTGTACAGCCTGTGTTTGAAACACTGCTGCTTTTTTTAACCCTCTAGCAAACTGCCCACAGACTGCCATTCTTAAATGTAGAGTGCTTGCTCTTGCTCTTTCCAAGGTGCAGAGCTTTGGGAATGGGGAAGAAACAACTCTCTAGCCAGAAAGATTATCCCTTTTTTCAGTAGAACATGTGCCAAAGCAGCATGAGGGATCTCTGCAGTTCACAGCTTCAGCACAGGGTAACTAGGAGCAGAAGCAAACCTTAGAATGTACTCACTTGTTGGGCTAATGCATTTCTTTGGGCAACCAACCAAGAATGTGGCTGTTTTCAGCAGCATTCCGGGATCTCCACAAGTCTCCCCAGTTGCTGGGGCAGTGAAGGCACAGAGGGAGCAAGGCAGCAGAGGAGAGGGAAACCAACTCCTTGGAGCACTGAGGAGGGAAGCTCCTGAGCTGGGAGGCTCAGGGCAAGGTGTGCTGGGGGGGTGTGCCTGCAGGACTGGGGGTACAGATTTCTCAGGACAGAAAGAGGAACTCAAAACTCCAGTGTGAACAACTGTTTTTTATTGTCCACCTTCTAAAACAAAGGACAGCAACATGCAGAGTGAGCAGGACCCATAAGCCCAGTTCTTTCTACATTTTAATCTTTTTTTTTTTTTTTTGTCCCAGCTTCCATGTTTCTGAAATCCTAGCAGGCTGCAGTGGTTTCTCTGCCTTGGCTTTTCTGGGCTGTCCCTCTGCTTACAGCCATGTCCTACAAAGACTTACAGGGTTGTTCTTAAAGAAAACTATCAAGATCCCCCCCTAAAATCTCATGGAGATGTCATCATTCTCAAGATTTCATGTAGGTTTAGGGTAATAGTAAGGTTTTTTTAATAAAAATACTTCCAAGAAGCTGCCTGTTCCTTTCCTACCTGTTCCTGATATCTTTTTTCCCATGCTGCTTAACTGAGGACAGATTTGGGGAAGCAAAGGACCCCAAAGAACCCCCTTACACATCTCTCTCCCTCAGATTTAAGCAGAGCACTGAGGTACTGGGGCTGTCATGGTGCTGCCAGGAGATAATAGCTGATGTGCCTAAACAAAGCACAGTTAGAGAGAGTATGAACCCACTTCCCAGTGCTCACCATGGGGTGCTTCTAAAAGCTTGACAAGCACTACTGAGATATTTCTGGAGAAGGATAATCCTCTAAACTGGCCAGGGAGAAGACAGCCACACACAGAGCCTTGTCTTTGAGTGCCAGGTGCTCCCTGCAGCACTGGAGGGAGGTGAGGCAGGTGGAAGAGATGGGCTCTGTGCTGGGGTTTTGTCCTGTCCATATGGCATCAGCTCAAGGAGTAGCCTCCCTTGAAGATCTTGCTCCTTTCCAAAAGGGCCTGAAACACCCTTCCCTCCAGTGTACTGCCCTGCAGCTGGGAAAAGCAGCAGCTGAAACTATTCTGTGAGAAGTCTCTTTTTCTCCCTCCCTCTCAATGAAGACTCCAGCAGCTGAGCTCCAAGCAGCAGCTTGGGCAGGACATATGGGCTTAGCAGGACTTTAGGAGATCCCTGGTCCCTGGCTGAAGCAAGATCCCCCTCTCAAAGTATGGTGGCAGAGGCAAACCAGCTTCCAAATGTGGTGCAGGGGTTGTGAAACATTAATTTTGAAGAATTAAGGACTTTAGTTAAACTAGATATTGCTGAAGTAAGATAAATAAGCTTCCGTTTGTTAACAGAAGCCGAATTTAAGGAACTGGTAAATGATGAAGCCTGTCAAACTATGTTTGTGCATTCTGACTAATCAATAGACTCCAAGAATACAATACAATCATAAATCAAGCAGTCCTGGAAAAACAGGATTCAGTTGTCACACAACATTAAAAGGTTAAAAAGTCAAAGCGAAGAAGACCCATCGTACTTCATCATTTTGAGACCTCGCCCCATAAAAAGACCACCAACCCATTCCAAAGACCAAACTACGCATGCTTAATAGCTTTTTGGCTAATTACCATACAAAGTGGGGAATGGGATGTACCAGAGTTATGAATATGCATTTGTGTTTTGAGTATTCAATACTCCTGTACATAAAAAGACCCTGTGATCATCTGTGAATTGCGCGTGTGTATTTGGGAGCTATCCCGCATGCTGCCTGGCGTTGTAATAAACATACACTTTCTAACTTTAATCTGTTAGAGAGTGTCCATCATAGTTGGATATCGGTATTAGATCAATATCCATATTTTTTTAATAATTCAGTTGAATACTTCTGAACACACTCCTGATGTCCATTAACACATCCTCTATAGCTAAGAGCACTCACACAACACAATCCCATCAATGTTTCATAAGCTGTAAGCAGACCTGCAAACAAAGAGTGTCACCATTCTTTGACCCTGGGTCAGCACTGGCCACCTCTGCTCCCTCTGGCCGGTGTCAGGCACCTAGGTGAAATACTTGGAGGCCCCTCTGGGAATCCTCTCTTCAGCAGCACTGGTGGCAAAGGACACCTCCTCATCCTCCTCATCCAGCTGGAGGCTGCCTGAGGAGAGCCGCACGCAGGCCATGGGTGAGCGCAGCATGTGGCCATACAGGGAGCAATAGTCAGTGGCCAGCAGGTCTGAGTCAGAGTCGCTGGACTCGGTGCTGCTGCCCAGGTAGTGCTCGGTGGAGTGCCGCGGCGCTGGAGCCAGCCCTTGCTGGGCTGGGATGTGCCAAAAAAAACCCCCTTTCCGGCTGCTCAGTGCAGGGCACGGCCTCAGGGGCCTGAACTCAGAGCCATAGGGGAAGCAGATGGGTTTTGTTATAAATGAAATAGCTGAAAATTGAAAAAATAAAAATAAAATTTATTTTCGCGTGACAGCGAACACGGAAAAAAACCAAAAATTACAGCCACAAAAAAGGTCAGTTCGATCCCGGGAATTGAACTGGGTGAACATGAGACAGGCCTCTATAGCACCAGTCTCCCCTCCATTCACAAAATCCCACCACCGGAAGTCCAGTTTTTATACTTTTTAGTTTCCCTGAGGCAGGATTTCTTTTGTCCAACAGTCCAGGTATAGGTATTCATCTGTCTTCTTTTGAGATTCTGAATTTTCTGAGTAGGTTTTCTGGGTGGTATATCATCAGGCTTATCGAGCAGGTGCCCCCGGTCGTTAGGACCACCTGGTGGCCCATCTCCATGGGTGCCACACATGTGTTGATTCTCTTATCCTGTCAGCCGATCTGTTCTTGGATGTCCCCCTTCTCTTATCCTGTCAGCCGATCTGTTCTTGGATGTCCCCCTGCCTTCCTGGAATCCTTCATTGAACCATTGTCCTCAGTTTTATATAATTTTATTTTCAAGCACGAATTAATATACGGAGTTTATCCATAACAGTTTTCATGTCAGACTGGCTCCAGGACCGCCTGGGAGGCTGCTCCTGAAGGCCGTAATTGAAGGAGCGAGCCAGTGACCTGTTCTCCCCCGCCATGCTCGTGCCCATAGCTGTGCCTGCAGCCTCACGGTGGAATGGCCCAGCCTGGGTCCTGCTCGGGCTCTGTCAGGGGAGGGGGTTGCTACCACGGGGCACGGGGCTGCTTGCACCGGCCGGTCCTGCTGTGTCCTCGCCAGGGGCCAGTGCAGGGCCTGGGGACTGCAGTGCCCTGTCCAGATAGAAGAGCACAGGGGGGGCCAGGGCCACCATGGGCAGGGGACCGGGCACATCCGTGTACACCAGCAGCCGGGCACTCACTTCCCGCATGTTGCCCACAGAGGTGCTTTTACTGCTCCCAGTGAACTGGTGGTGGGGCTGAAAGGATGTCCAGGGATTCCTGGCTCCGAAGAGGTTGATGGGCTCCCACGCCTGCTCCATCTCCAGCTCGGCGTAGAGCAGGAGGAAGGCAGATGAGCTTTTGGAGTGGGGCAGGAAGGTGGGGGATACTTCGGGCTTGGGGTGCTCCAGCTCAGTGGCAAATGCCACTTCCATGGTGGAGCTATGGTGCCGGCTGTCCAGGGTGGGCTCGGAGCCATGCACTCCGTTGGTGTGGTAGGAACCCTAGCTGCCATACGCCAGACGCATCTCCTCCATCTGAGCAGGGCACAGAGGGGGTGGGTGCCAGGTGGGTGCCCAGAGCGGGATGGAAAGGGAGCATCCAGAGCTGAGGGTCTGGCTTGGCCTCCAGCTGAGCTCCTCCAGCTGGGGCAGAAATGCCAAGACCTTGGCACAGAACTATTGCTGATGCCATGGGGACTTACCTGCTTTGATACATCCTTCAGGAGGTCCGGGGAGGAGCGGCACTGCCTCTCATCATAGTGGGATGTGTAGTGTTTCCTGCAGGACAAGAGCATGGGTAGGTGTATGGCCAGGAGGGTCCTTCCCCTCTCCCCAGTCCCCTCAGGCACTGTCCCACCTCCATGGCCCTGGTACCTCTTCATCTTAGCCTTCTTCCTGCCGCTGAGTTCTCCCACTGCAGCATGGAGAAATGTGAGCAGCACCATCAGCCCCAGCCCTGGGCAGGCCTTGTGCCCCATGTGAGGGGATGCAGCAGGACCGAGGCAGGGGTCTCTCCAGGAGAAGTAGCTGTTTTCACCCCCTCGGATTCAGACAGGGCTGACATAAAAGGGAGGCTCAGAGCCATCCCTAGACCCTTCCTAGCCCCAGCAGTTTGGGTTTCCCCTGGGAATTTACCTGTAGCAGAAGTGGGAACCTTTGCTGCACAGAAGAGCTTTGGGCTTTGACTTGGGCTCTTCAGAGAGCCTGAAGAAGGCATGGTACTCCACACATGTCTTCCAGAAGGCCTTGCAGGTGTCCCGGCTCACCATAGTGAACTCCAGTGTGTCTGCACAGCACCTGTGTGCCAGAGACAAGACAGCTGGGGTCAGGAGCATGGGACAAGCTCTTCCATTTGCCCTCCTGATCCCCCAAGGGTTATATGGGCTGTCAGTGGCTCCAGGCAGTGCACTGTCACCTCGCTTGGGACACAGGAGTAGCACATGTTGCACTCAAGAAGGAGCATCATCATGAGCAGCAGGAATGGATTTTACTCAAAATTGGGGACTTTGTGTGGCTGACCTTCCATCCACAGCTGTCTGCTCCCAAGCCCAAAAGCTGCCTGTGGTGTGGAACTTACAGAGATGTTTGCATGGAGCTTGATGAGAAAATGCTTCCTCTTGAAACTCACTTTGTGAATTTTGGACCAGTTGAAGGTGTTGATCTTTGTATTGCCCTGCAAGGACAAACACAGCAATCACAGCTTGATGGGGCAACCTGTGAATACAGAAATGCAGTGGGCCAAGGCCTGAGCTCACAGGACACTGCATAAGGCTCCAATGCAGCTCTTGGAGCTGCTGGAGTCTGGGGAAAGGGTGCTGAGGTTTGGTGTTTGGCTCTCCATCAGCTGGTTCTACAAGTAGAAATTGAGGTTCAGGGCTTAACTCTGCCTGTTGAAGCTCTTTGCAAAAGTCCAGGATCCCCAGACAAACCTCAGAGAGGTCAAAGCAGGGAGTCCTATCTGTGCCAGCTCAAATATCACATAAGTTAAAGCAGGATCAGCGCCCCAAAGAAATAATATTCTCCCCTCCTTTGCTGGGAAGTGTAGCAGTGCTCAGCTCACCCCCACACCTTTAGACATGGTTTGAGCAGACTGCAAGCACACTTTACCCCCTTATTTTGCACGAGGTTAGATGCAGCCACAAAACACTGGTGCCATGGCAGAACCAGGAAAAATTATGTTACTCCACTCTGGCACCAGGATCCTCTCAGCTTTCTGGGAGAGCCCAGATTTTAATGGGCTCACAGATGCTCTAAACATGCATGAGGGGTGTTTATGGCTCTGAATAAATAACCAGGTCTGGCAGCACTAATTACCAACAGCAGACCCACAGCTAGGTTTTATGTTTGGGTTTGTTGGGGTTTTTTTGTTGTGACAAGATGTTCCCAGGTTGAAATCAGCTGGTGTGGAAACAGAGCTCTGCTTCATGCTAGCTGAGAGGAAGTCTGTATTTACTGTGCAGCTCGGCCGTGATTAAAGTGTTAAGTAATTGCACAGATGTGGGGGGTTATTTTTGCTGGAAGATTGCACGGTGAACACGTGACAGAGCCATGGAACCTGTGTTGCTCACATGACCACCACGCTTGTGGGATGAGGGCCAGCAGAGCTGGGGCAGGTTCAGTGGAACACAGCAGGTGCTGGGGGGACGGTGGGGCTGAGTCCCACAGCCACATCCCAGAGCACCTTCACTGGTGCAGTCTGTGGAAGACATGCCCTCTTGTAGGATTTGGGAGAGTTTGGAGAGCTCTAAGGGGAGAAGGGTTGCCCCCAGCTGGACAGGCCACCTCACCTGGGTGCTGGCAGCCACCCCATGTGTGTCACGCTGGGGCTCACCCGCAACACCAGCACCCCCATGTGTGTCACAGCCAGGTTTATCTGTGTCCCCTCGCCATCACTGGTAGGGTGCAGGCAGATCCCGTACATCTCCAGCTTCCTGGCCACGTCCAGCAGCTGAACGTCCAACTCGGCTGGCATCTTCCCTCTGGAGACACAAATGGACAGGAGGCAACAGGAGTGAGAAGGTGTCCTAGGGTGACTTTATGATGCTTGTATCGCCAATCGTCTGTTCTGTGTGGACTGTATGTTTTGTTCTGTACCTTTAAGACTGGTTCTGAGAGTGAGCAGGGAAAGAAGAAGCATGCAGTTTGTTTTGAAAAACCATGTTCACTCCTCTGCATTTTTTTTTCTTCCTCGGGATGGTATGTTCATTGGATGCACGGACAGTGGCCCGAGAGGGTTTTTTTTCCTTTAAGTTAGTTTAGCTAGCTGAGGCAAAGAAGCTTCCTGAACTGTTTTTTTCCCCCTTTTTCTTGGGACTGTTTAAATCTGCTCTGGACTGAAAAACCCAGAGGAGGACTGGGATCTCGCACCCGCGGCCCACCAGTCCTGGACCTCGTCAATTTCCAGCGCCGAAGGGACTGGGACTGATAAGAGACTGAGAGAGCTGAGCTAACTCCCGGCAAGGACTTCTCTCAGTTTTGCCATCTCTTTTCGGACCAGCGAGAGGTTTTATTGTTTCATATTATTCATTCCTTATGCTTGTGGGCATTTTGTTTGTCAAATAAATAGTTTTTTCCACTTTTCTCCGAGGAAGGTCTTTTCCTGGACCAGCTGGGGGGAGGGGCCGTTTGGGTTTTCTCTCCAGAGGAACCCCATTCGGAGGATTCCTCCCAAATTTGCCCTAAACCAGGACAGAAGGCAGATGCTGAAATGGGCTGAAAAAATGCCATTTTGTAGGTGCACATGCTGGCATCACATCCCACCCCCACTGCTAGCCTTGCCTGCTGATGGGAACATCCTTTCAGCAGACATCCCTAGGGGATTTGTGGGTGGCCATAGTGTGGAGCAGCCCTTACCTGTGTCTCTGGTGGTAGTGCATGATCTTGTTGTCCAGGGACTCCTGGTTGGGCAAGTACCTGTGTATGGCCAGGTGCTGCTGGTCTGTCTGTTCGTGGAAGTCGCCCAGCTCGGCTTTGGGGACACAGGGAGAGCATGGATTAGACTGTGAGGGGTCAGTGCAGTGGGAACCCCTGGCTGAACAGCCAAAGCCTGTCCCCAAGGAAGGGACACTGTCCCTGCTGGCACTCGCTTGTCCTTACAGTGCAGCAGGTGGGATATGAGCAGTGCTGCGCTCTTGTCACTGCAGGGCAGCCGCCCCTGTGCCAGGTCCTTCTTGATCTGGAGGGTGAAGAGGTACCTGTGGAGGGGGACAGGAGCCCTGGGGGAAACTGGGTGCTGGGCTGAGCCATGAGGGCCATGGCTGTTCCCATATCTCAACCCATGGGATGCACATTGGCAGGGTCACAGGATGAGCATGCAGCCCCTGCAGAAGGCTGCAGCTGGGCACCGCTATGACCAGCACGACATCCCTGTCATTGAAATGCTCATCAGTAGATTTCAAAATTAGTGTTTCTTTCTCTTTTGGAGGGCATTTGCCTCTCTTGGGGGTGACATTCGGCAGAAGCACTGTCTTGGTTTTATTCTTAGTCTCTGTTTGCAATACTTTCTCTAAAATCATAAAAGCTAACGTCATTTTTAAAAATAAAACTAAAGTTGTTCTTTCATAACACTGCTTGAGGCAGGAGCTAGACTGAGCAGTCAGACTCTGTGCCCAACTGCTAAAGTGTTTGGCAGTAAACAAATTGCAGCCTCATAAGACGGCTGATCCTTCAAGTGGATTGTGTTTAAAAACAGAGGATCAAGAAAAGATATTCTTGGTTTTGTTCTGTTAAGTGTAATACTTAGGATACTTAGGATAACCACTGCTCACAGACAGGCTGGGGCGGATGAAGATAAAGAATTAGCACATTGCAAAAATACAGAACTGTATGAGAAGGAAGTTAGAAAACAAGCACTGTACCTGGTCAGTTCTTCTCTCAGGTGGCCGGGGTCCACTGGGAAAAATTTCACCATAAATTTGAAAAGAACCTCCTTAGGATCTTAAAACACAACACCTTCATAAGTTTTCTTTTACAAGTCTATTGAGAACATTTACAACTCTCTTCACACATGCTGCCTCCTTACAGAGTAAATTAATCTGGACCCTTACAAATCAGGGACTACAGCCTGCCCCTCCAAAACCAGTCTGCCCAGGCCCCCAGTATTACCAATGGATGAAAATAGAGATTTGGATATCTAAAGAATACTAAAGAGAAAAATGCCCCAGCAATTCTTTAAATTGCAAAAATCCCTGTTGGGAGGGGGTTTCCATTAAATGCTGCCAGGGAGCATGGCCAGAGCCTTGGTTAATTGCCATCACTGGGGCTGTGTGTTAAACTCAGCCCTCCAAGCACTTGGGATGCAACAGCTCCATAGGAGACTGCTTGGGCAAAGGCTTTTATTTTTTGTGGATGAGTGAGAACAAGCAGCCAAGCCCAAGGCAAAGCGTGTGGAGGGAGGGAGGCAATTATGTAAGCACCGACTGTCACAGAACACCCTGGGATGGCTCAGAGGGACAGGCCAGAAGGCACTTGGTAAAGGAAATAGAAGCCTGCAACAATTCCATTTGTGGTGCACCCAGAAAGGGAAGGCTCCTTATCAGGCTTTCCCCTTTCAGGGAAATTCATGCAAACACTGTTCTGCAGCCTCCCCATGGCAAAGACTGGGGTCATGGCCCCAAGCTCTCAGTCACCTCCCAGCCATCGTGTACTTGGGGAAAGCATTATGGGGATGGAAAGATGCCTGTGCTGAAAGCAGCACTGTGTTAACACCAGCCTTGGCAAGGCAGGGGAGGACGGGCCTGAATTCAGGTCAGGCTCTGCAGCATCTCCGTGGGGCTGAGGAGGAGCTGCAGGGCCTGCAGGGCAGAGGGGCGACCCTGCAGGTACCTGGACCACTCTGAGCTGCCAAGGGAAAAGGAGGGCAGGCAGGAGCAGTGCCTGTCATGCTGCCAGCATGGCCACACAGGCACTCAGCCACCCCTGCTCCTCTGCCAAGCTGTCAGGTTATTAACAGCTCCAGCCTAAAATGGTGCAGATACCAGATTACAAAGGCAGCGGCATTTTCATGGGATTTTGTATGGACTGAGGTGTCCTTACAAACAATCCTGCCCAGTCTCACACTCTAGAATGAGCCTGGATAAGTGCTGGAAGCCAGAGATCCTGTCCCCAAGCAACAACACTGCATGAACGTGTCTGTGCTAGACTCTCACTGGTACAGATTTATAAGAAATCTATTCTTGAAATACTTACTTTTGACTTGCTTTGTTATGGGTTTTAGTGGTTCCAACCAGACCTGAAAT
Source organism: Cyanoderma ruficeps (assembly GCA_008694505.1). Taxonomy (NCBI): domain Eukaryota; kingdom Metazoa; phylum Chordata; class Aves; order Passeriformes; family Timaliidae; genus Cyanoderma; species Cyanoderma ruficeps. The sequence continues at coordinate 109,261 of VZDJ01000611.1, forward strand.
AAGGCAATGAAGAGCTGGGTAAATAAACAGCACAAGAGATGGGAAATAAAAGCAGCAATAGCATAGAATGCAACATGAAAATGTTGTCCAGCTTGGCTGCTGTGACAAGTATCCTGCTGGGCAGTGCCACATGGACAGCTATGGATAGACCCCATGAGCTGTAGATATCACTGGGGCTCGTGGCTCCCTTCCTAACTCCCATTTTCAAGCTTTTCCTGCCATCATGGCAAAACTTTCTATTCAATTTTCTATTTGGAATTTTAGGGAGGTGCTAACAATCCCCCAGCCGTGCAGGCGATGGCAGCTCCAGGGGCCCGCGCTGCCAGCTGCACTCACCTGGTTCCCAGCCTGGCTGTGAAACTCCAGCCCAAAGTACTCCTTCTCCACAAGGTTGAGGTGGCTGCAGGTGAGGTTGAAGAGCCCTTTCCCACAGGATTTTTGCTGGCAAACAAACACAGCACAGAAGCAGCAGGTTAGGCAGTGCTGACAGCAGCCGTGATGGGGTTTCAGAGAGATGGGGAGAAGTTTCAGCTCCCTTCCTTCACCCCTTCCCTGATCATGCAGCAGCAAAATTTTACTCAGCAAATGCTGTTGACTTCTGCATGTCCAACAGGACAACTGCATGCTGCGTTCCCTGCTTTTGGAAATCAGGCTCCTTCCCATCACTTCTCTCCTTTATTAAGGAACATAAACCAGAAAGGAGAGCAAGAGAAAATAAACCATGTTTTGACTCATTGTTTGCAACTATCACTGTCTGGGCAGTTCTGTCCCTGGCAAACCAGTGAGTGATTCCCCAGGACAAGCACCTGCCTGAGCCAGGGACAGCCATGGCAAACGTGCTTAATTAAGAGCCAACGGGAGCAGACCTCAAACCTGTGCAGTGAGTCCGTGTGCCCCAAGAGCCGGGGATGAGCTGCAATTATGGTTAATGATAATTAACAGCAACAGGACCAGAGATCCTGTGCCGTGGGCTCTGAGTCATCTGTGGGCTTTAGCAATGTGAATTAAGTGGCGCTACATGCTGATAAGGGAGGCCAGGCTGTAGTTATTACCAGTAAACAAGAACACTTGGAGGGTGTTTTCTTCACTCGTTGCCGTGCTGTATGACCTGTCTGGAAAACAAACCAGGAGGCCCAAGACTCTGGAAAGTGCTCCAGAAAGCACCAGAAATTAAAATGGCAGTGACTCACCCAACAAAATCCTGATACACCTTCATCAGCTCGTGAAAAGCAGACCAAAAAGAAGTATGGGTTATTGCAAAAGCAAGCTGGAGCAGAGAGGCCAGGTTAGACAGCTGCTAAATTATGGCATGTTGGGTTATGGAGGGGAAGACAGGCTGCAGCTCCCTGTGGCAGTGGCTGTCCCCAGCAGGGACGGGAGGGACCCGGGTGCTGGTGGTGATGCACACTAATAACCACCTTTCAGGGCTTCTCCTGGGATGAAATTGCTGGCTCTGTACTGTAAGGCTGCAGAAAAGTGATAGCATAATAACAGCATTTGCTCTGCAGCACTCCCAGTTCTCCTCAAAATTACTGGATCACAAGGGTAATTAAAAAAAATTATAAATGTTTTTTTCCAAGCTAGAATTTTCTAGCATGAAAGGCCTTTGGCCTTTGTCAGGCAGCCAGGAAAGACAAGCATTTCTTAGTGGGTTATTACCTACCATATATCTGCTGGGAGCAACCCACTCTGCTCCAAGCCCAGCAGTGCCCAGGGACAGGAGCAGCCCCAAATCCAGGAAAACCTGCTTACAGGGAGACACAGCCCTGCTGCTGCAGGGGATGCTTTAGAAGCAGAGCCTTTCCCTTGTAGACTGTAGCTTGCAGGTGTCCTGTCCTGGATTTTGGGGTGCCGAGGCCAGTGTTTCCTCAAGCACTGGGGTACAGCTGTGCTCTGCAGCATCAGCCCTGTGCTGCACCAGGTGAGAGAAGTGGGGTCTGTGCTGGAGGAGCACACTGCAAGGCAGAAGCATGACATGTGGGGTTGCTTGTGCCATGTCCAAGCCTTCAGGTGCCTCTGAGGATGATGCAGGGACAGGTGAGCACCCACAGGCAGAAACCCCAGAGGAGAAGGTGAAAAGGAGAGGCTGCACTGGCCCTTCACTCCTCTGTGAAAGCACCTGGGACTGTGAGCAGAATCAGAACGCCAGAGGCACTTCCAGAAGTAGACAGCAACACATGCAGCACACGGGACACACACACATGCCCATGTCCCCACAGGGACTCTGGCAACACCCACAGTCAGATGGCAAAGCCCATTTCTGCAGCATTCCCATAGCTCAGGCTGCCACACCCAGGTCTGTGGTTTAGGGGTGAGCAACAGCTCGTGGGATTTGGTGTGATCTTTTCCCACCACCTTGCGGGATGCCCGCCCTATCAGGCATGCTGCAGCCAGCACAGAGTGTCATGCACCAAAAGCCACCAGCCCTAAGGCTCCCTGTGCCTATCTGCTCTGCCACCAGGCCCACACACCTCCTGACAAGCTTTACAGGGGACACATGGCCACAAGAGACTGTCCTTCACTCAGCCTCAGCAACTAGTTTTTCTGGGCTTGTTTGCTTTGCCCAGCAGCATCCCAGACACAGCCATGGGGTGTTCAGCATGGAGGGCACAGTGGGGACATTCAGAGATGTGCCAAGCCCCTTCCCTCCCCTGCCCTGAGGGCTCAGAGCTGTTATCCCAGAAACCACCTCCAGTGCTCAGCTGAAGGAAATCCTGGGAACTCAGTGGTCCCAACTGTCAGCAAGGATGCAGTGGAGGCAGAAGCCTCCCTGGATCAGTATCCAACACCAGGAGAAGAACTTGTTCTCATGCAAAGCAGCCTGGAAATGAGACCTTGCTGCACATGCCAGCAGCAGTAACACCCCTGTGAGGCAGGTAGAGATGTTTACCCTGAGCGTGAGCGCAGGGGGAATCAGACCCTCTGTGTTTTCTTGCTTTTGTCCTTTTCCCTCCCATTATATTGAAGTACTTCACATTCAAAAGAGCTTTCCAAAGTCAGGAGGGGTTTAGGAAGAGTTGCTTAAAATATCTGCTCAAAACTTAGCCCAAAGCACTCCTTTTATACTGGAGAAGTCACTAATTCAGCCACTCATTTATCATACCCACACAGCAGCAAATGCATGAAATGCCTAAAAGGGGTTTCCAATACCATTCCATGCTAAAAAAGGAAATGACCAGGAGTTCCTCTAATGAAAGCTATTTGCTGCAATAACATGTCGTGCAGAGCTATAGTGCTGGGGTTTTTTTGAGCAAATAAGAAAACAGAGATGGAAAAAAATGCAGCAACATTGTACTAGAAGCATCTTTTGAATTGTGGCTCACTGTGACCCATTCTAATCAATGGGGGGAGGAGGGGAAAGCATTTCAAAATGACTAGTCTCATTTTTAAGGTGACTCCTGGACTAGGATGGATTAATTAAACTAAATCAAACAATTTCCTTACTGTGTCAAAGGACGGAATTGCTTTATAATCCTCTTTTGTGCAAAACACTGTCACAAAGAAATGGAGCTGTGCATCTGAGAGAGCAGTTCTCAGGCTGTGCTATAGACCACAGAAGAGGACAGTATAAGAAAAGCAACAGAACTTCAGAAAACATCCCATTTTATATTAAACACTCTGCTCCCACAGGAGATGCAGGTAAGTACTAGAACAAATCCACTTGAATTAAATAATTCAGTTAGCTACTGTGACTATCAAACCTTGACCAACAGTAAATGTGCAATCACACTTGTAAAAAGAGCTTCTAACACACAGTCAAGACATACCTACTTTCAGTTATCTATACATATATGTATAGATCTAACACTATAGATATTAATACTTAACATTTTAAACCTAGTTCAGAGCTAGCATTTGTTAAATGTGAATTATTAACCACGATGTGTTGTGGGATGTGGGGTGCCCCAGTGCTGGGTCACTGCCATGCAGAAAATAAGACAGAGTACTTTTTTTTCCTAAGCTATTCACAAAACCACAGTTGTCTTTTTCAACTGAATGCCCAGCAAGAGATGTGTGCAGATGTTTCTCACCAGGGATAACTTGAACAAATATACTATTTTTATTCTTTTCCCAGTCCTTACTTCCTTGCTGAATGGTTACACTGGCAGCCAGACAAATGAGAGAACTCGACACTTGTCAAGACCATCACTTCATATTAACTGATTTCCTAAAGATCACACCAGATAAGTAAAAGCCATTCCTCCTTCTTCACAAATAATGCCAATAACAGGGGAGCATAGGAGTGTGTTGATACCAAAAAACCACTTACCAATTAATACCATAAACTTTCATTTTGAATCTGAGATTGGTTTTCTTGTTTGTTTGCTGGGTTGTTTTTTGTTTTTTTTTAAAAGCTGAAACCCAGAAGCTATCAGAGATCATGCAACCCTTCAGAGCAACAATGACTTAATAATCAACACCAAAAAATCAGTAAGAATATGATACCCACTTACATCAACTACAAAGATCTTCTGGGAGTCATCCAGGAACTGGACTTTCAGGTGCAGCATCCTTGAGCAGGCAGCTGGGTGTGCAGCAGGCACAGCAGTCCTAGCAGTGTGAGCCAGGAGCCGGGAAGGGAGCCCTGACTCCTCTTGCACACATAATTCCCTCTCAGCTGGATGGAGAAGGCTGCAGTCACAGATGTAAAAGCAGAGGCTGGAACAAACAAGCTGACTGCCTAAAAACTAATTTAAAAAAAAAAGGCAAAAAACCCTCAATACCTCCCTAGTTTTAAATGTCACCACTGCAATAAAGGATGCTTTCTGGCTGCGAATTATGGGTGCATTAATAGGGGGAAGATTGGCAGTAATGGGGCTGAGATAAACACTCAGCTCTTACAGCTGGTGGTGAGCAATGCGAAGGTAAAGCAAACCCACACTCAGTACCACAGGGTCAGGGGAGAAGAGCTGAGCATCTGTCCTGCCAAAATCACCCAGCAGTGAGGATCACCCTTGCTCTGCTCTGGTTAAGGTGCACTGGGAGAGCAGCTGGCTGGCAGCTGTGCTGGCTCCATGGGGTGGACAGATCACGTCCTGTCCACTGAGTGATGTGTGGACAGGCTGATGTACTTCACCAGAGACTGGAAAACGTTTCCAACTGGACCCAAAACCAGTTGTGAGTTGTTCCTGGAGAGGCAGAGGAGGAGCTGCTCCTAGCTCCCACCTGAGCAACTTAGTGAAGTCTCACAAGCCTTTGAGACAACCTGGTTCCCATTTCAGACCTGAAAAGTCCATGTCCCCTCTCATCAGCTCATCCTTGGAATGCCAGAGCAAACCACCCACCCTCAGACCCCTGGGCTCAGCCCAGGCAGCTGTGGCAGCCTGTGTGCAGCCTTGGTGTGGTGGGTGCCTGAGGATGCTTGTGCTGCTTCTCTGCCCCAGGTGCTGCAGGGCCACGAGGAGCTCTCTGACCTCTCTGGTTCCTCTCCCCCATCAGAGATGGCCTCACTGGGCATTTGGGTGAAAGCAGATTTTGGACAGGAGCCCCCACTTCTAGAAATAAATGCACTGGGCAGTGCCAAAGGCAGGTACTGGACTGACAGAGGGGATCATTATTGCTGCTGCTGGAAGAAGTCACAACCACTCATGATCCTGTGGGACCCAGAGTGATAGAAAGATGGCTCAACAAACCAAAAAATCCACATTTAGTGCTGCAGATTTTGTTTCATGGTCCCTTGCCTGTTTCTACCAAAACTTTCATTGTAAGTCGCTTCAGACCATTTGCCGTGGCCTCTGTTACACTTCCCAAATAATCCTGGGGATGTCAAGACAGAAGCTGTCAGGGCACCATAATACCTTGTCATCTCTGGTGCAGAAAGAAAGATCATAGCGAGTTTTATCCATGGAAAAATGTAGTCTTCTGCTAACCAGGACAAAAAGGAGCCTGAAATTCAAAGCCAACCTGCTTTTCCCCCTGAAGCTGCTCCACAAAGCAGCTGAGTCCATCCTGATCCACTGCCAGGAGGGGAAGGCTGTGCCCCGTGTGCCAGCACCATGTCAAGGGCAAAATTTCCAGCACTGCATGTGGCCCTGGGGTCTGAGCTTTTTGTGTCACAGGAGAAGGGCAGCATCACGTACAAATCATCCGGGGGGGCTGAGTGCACTTTCCCTCTGCACTTTAAAATGTTTGTGCTGTCCAATATTGACAGGCACCAAGGAGAGGAGCAGCTCTCCTGTGAGTGGCTCTCACGTCAGAGGCACAGCTCCGCACTGGGAGCACAGCAGGGACACTGGACTGGCAGGAGGGATGTATGAGGGTGCAACAGAGGAGCCCCCAAAGCTCAGAACAAGCCAAGTCTCTCGGCTACGCACTTTCCTGGCATGCCAGAGGCACTGACCCTGGACTCCAGAGATGCTGTTGGAAGCTAGGCACCGGCCAGTCGGGTCGTGGACGGAAGACAAGGGTCTATTTCCCTACCTTGCCATGAAGGAATGGGGCTGTCTTGGGTCAGACAGGACCTCTGGCCACCCTGTAAAGCTATCCATGGAGACAGCGTGGAGCCAGCAGCAGCAAACAAGACCAAACTACATAAACAAGAACTTTTTGGCATAGGATACTAAAGGAGAGCAAGAAGAGATGTGGGACAAGCAAGGGGCATTGTTGCTGTCTGAGCAGATGACAAACCTGTTTTACCCCCACCTATCTCCTTCTGGAGATGACTTGGGGGCCAGCTGGAGCAGCACACAAGGGGAGCACATGGAGTAATTCCAGGTCCTGGCCTGAGCGAATGCCAAAGTCCAGCCCGGTATGTATATCCTTATCTGCAGGGGCAGAGAATAACATGAAAATTGTGCAGGAAAGCATGGAACCCATGAAGGGCAAGCACAGCCATAGTGGCAGGTGGGGAGGGGACCCCAAGCAGCAGCACCAGAGCACAGTGGGGCCTGAGCAGCAGCATGGTGGAGTGAGTTCTGCTTCAGGTCTCCTTGCTCAGCCAGCTCAGCCCTTGATTTTAAATATTCTGGATCTTGCTACCCCCATCCTGCATTGCACCAGTCTTCCCCTGGAAGGACTTTCTTCCACCAAGTGCATCTGACCCCGTATTAAGGTGGATACATTGGCTCAGGGTCTTCTTCAGCCTCTCAAGTACCCTGCAGCTTGCTAGAATGGACTGAGCAGAGCAAGAAATAAGTTTCCTTCCTCCCAAATCCTGTTGTCCCTTTTCCAAGAAGAATACTCGCACGGATGTTTGGGGGGTTCTCCTTTGTTCCCCATTGGTGCTGGAGTGAGGGCAGCCTATAGGACAGGGCAGAAAGCTGGACACTGCAGTTACAGCCTGCAGAGCCTCCTGGAACGGTGAGCCATTGTCACTGGGCAGGGAGCAAGCCAGTTCAGAGCTGCTGTCCTGGGCTGGGGCTGGGCAAGGAAATGCCCCCTCCCCACTGCCTCCCAAGAGAGGAGCAGGCTGTGAGAGAATGAACTCTGGCAGGGAGGTGACATAACATGCTACCCCTGCATCACTGCAGCTCTGTCCGTTGCTGTCCCTTGGGCTTTGTCATGTTTATCTTCAGATTTGGTTTAGAGGAAAGGAAATGAAGATGGATAGATAAAGTCATTGAATAGAGAATTGTCAGGGGATTTTAAACATCGCAGTCCAAGAGGCAAGAACCCACACCCAGCTCATTGCTGAGCAGACAGAAGTGCACACTCAAAATGCCAGACAGGACTCGCCCAGGTGGACTCTGGTCAGCTGTGACCTTTCATACACTCACATTTCACCTCCTCTTCCTCAGCTGGAGCTGCAAGGAGAACATTCACGTTCCCTCCTCATCCAGCCGTAACTCCCCCAGCTGCAGGGCCAGGGAGCAAGCCAGCCCTTGGCTGCATCACTGAGAGGAGGCTCTGGCACAGCCAAAGTCCTGAACAGCTCCAGGCTCACAACAGGATACCCCAGATGGTTAATGAATCCAAGGTATGGCACCAACACTGTAAACAGGGAATAGGGTACCTACCACATTCCTGCTGCCCCTCCAGGAGGGATGGCTTCACTCTCAGCAGGGGTGTCAGCTTATACACAGTTGCTTTAAATTTTTATAAAATTACACCCCCTAAAAAGTATTTTCAAAGAACAAAGCCTGAAAAATTTGAGCTTGTTTAGCTTAAAAACAGAAGAAAGGAACAATGATCACCTGATTGATGCAGAGACATTCCAGAATGGATCAGCTGTGCTCCCAAGCTAAAGAGAAAATTAAGAATTTGCTGAAATTGCAGGGAAGATCTGAGTTAGGCCCTAAGAAAGACCCTTAAATTGTGAGACAGAAAAAATACTGGTGCAGGCTGGAATAACCATGGTTGATTTAAACATGGCTGTTGGGGACACTCCAGGGACATGGTCCTTCCTTTAAACCTTTAACAATGATCATTGTTTTACATTTATTCCACATTATATCTTGAACATATGTCAACAGTTCAACCTGACTTGTCATGCCCTGCCCCTCTAAAAACTTCTGCTTCAAAACGGTTCTATTTATTGAATATAATAAACAATGATACATTTACATTTTCATCAAATTTTGCTTGCCAACAATCAGCTAAATAATCTGACATCAGTGTGCTGAAACTTATTACTCATAAGTAATTGCTGGGAAAATGGAAATAATTGCATTTTTTCAGTTTGTGTTTAGGTGGGGTTCACCCATTACCTTCCAGGATAAGACTTCCCTGAGCAGCATTTTGATATCACAAAATGACATTATACAGCAGCATTTTCCTCTCCAGTGTTCCCCAGTCCCACCCAAGGCAAAATCAGTGCATAATCTCATGCTCAAGGAATCATAGAATAAAAGCAAATCTTGTTCTTGTGATTATACTTTTTATTTCAGCTCCAGCAGCTAAGGTAAGAGGCTCTTTTTACCTACCTGCAACAACAGAGTAGGAAATCCCAAATCACCTCGATCATGCACTAAAAACTCCAAGCACAACTGCAATTCCAGACACCTGAGACAAATTAACCCTAAGTGCAAAACATCCCTTGAAGTCCCGCAGCCCTGAAATACAGATTAATTTCCATTTCCGTTCTGTTTTCAACCTGTGCCGCCCCGGAGCACCGCCCCACACTGAGCCGGACCATCCCAGGACAAGCCACTCGTGGCTTCCACGCTCCCTCTCGTGGTGCTGGTGGCGCCCCACAACAAACACAGGAGAGGACTCGGTGCGCAGAGATGAGCAGCTCAGTCCAGCAATCACACATTCCAGTGTGCATCCATGGGCACTGCTGACTTTTCCTTCTTTTTCAGATTTTACATGTGATGTAAAAACTATTACCAGGACTGCAGGAGGCAGCTTACTGTAAGCAGATACAAATGACAGCACAAGCTTCACAAGAAACTGAATACCACCCTGACTCTGGTGATATCCAGACCACTTTATTTCATTTTTGATAAGCCCGTTGCACTGTGCTGTTGGCACAGCTATATAAAAAAAGCACTCTGTGATGTTTAATTCAAACAGGTCACTTCAAAGACATGAGAAAGCAATTTATGCAGCAAGAGAAAGCCTCTTAAAATGTATTGAATCAAAGGAGCACTGATGCCTCCAAGGACCTGGGCATTGCACAGCATTCTGTGATTTCCAGCTGGGGAAAGGCACCTCATCACCACACCTGTGTGGCAGTGCACAGCACTGGGCTGGTACTTTGCTTTTTTTGCTGTCCTTTATTTTTTCACACATGTTGTTGCCGGGCCCCTTGCTGAGCATCAGGAAGGATCCTGCAGCCAACGGCTTCGTCTCAGAAAGTTGCCAAATGGAAACTGCAGTGCCAGGTGAATCCTAGTGGAAAGGATAGAGTTCTAATGAACTATAGTGCTTATTTTCATGACAGATGTGGTTTCCCTCTTGGCTCAAGACTCTGGTTGAATAGGCCTTGATTACACCTAGACAAAAAAACCACACGTTCTCCAGGTACCTCCAGGCCAATGGACCAGACTCATTCCACCATATGGATCTTGATCCTGAGTTTTATTAACACTACCCTCCCAGGTAACCTCTCTACCCACACTCTTTTTTTTTCCTTTCATTCTTTCTCAAAAGACCCTTATCACCCTTCAATCCTACTAGGGCACACCAAATTCCAGGAATACAGCTCACAGCAAAGGAAAAGATGTGTCAAAGCCACTCTTCACAGCAGGCAGTGCAGGACAACAGGGAAGTTGGAAGCTGCTACTGTTGTAGTGATCAAAGGTGATCCCCACTTCATGGCTCCTCTTCCAGGGCCTTCTGGCAGGTGGTGGCAGCTACAAGACAGGCATATTTCCAAAACCAGGAAACATTCCCGCATTGTGACTGTTCCAAGGTCTCAGGGACACATTCACAAAACCTTTCCAGATCATTAAACTGGGCCCCAAGATGGAGCCATTCAGATGATCCTGTGCTGACAACTACTTCACAGACAGCTGAAAAGAAAGGAATGCAGCTGGACACCCAAGCACTTCTAACCACAGCCTGACACTGGGCAGGCCCTGCAGCTAAAATCTTTCTTCTAACCTATTAAAACATCTGCATTACTGAGATTAGACCTAGAGCATTTGGCAAGGCTGTGCTAATTCCTGGAACAACGAATGGAAAATAATGACAGGATCAGGAATATGACTGTGGTCACTGAGACACGGCACTGCACGGGACTTCAGAGATCCCAGGTGACAGCCCAACACAGAGGCAGGAGCTACACACGCCTCACACACTCCCTCCTCAAGCAGTGGTTATCCAATATCATCTTAGAAAATCCTTCACCACCCCACAGAGTTCCAACTTGCTCCTGCACTTAGGTGTGCTCTGTGAGCAGCTTTCTCTCTTCTCCAACATATATCAGCTTTCTGAAAAATCTGTTAAATTCTTCTTGTTTTTCTCACAAAAGCCAGGCTGTTGGTGATTACACAATCATTATTAATTTGAAGAAAAGGGGTCTAAGATGTGTCCCAGCAGCAGGGTGAAACCCCACCTGATGACTGATCATCCTATCTTGCCAGTTCCCAAAAAGACAAGTAGCCCTACAGGAATGTCACAGACAGCAAGTGTATTTTCTCTTTTCTGGGCTGACCAAATAATTTAAATGTAACATCAAGGTAGATCTTCTAAGGACACAAAACTGTACGAACTAGTCACCCTAGCAGCAGGAAAAAAGAACCAATTTCTGGAAAAGCCAGAAATTTCCCAGAAATCTGCCTGTTTGCTTCATTGAGTTGCAACCATAAATCAATTAAACCTTTTAGTAAAAGCATGAGTCTTAAGACTGAACAAGTTACATCATAGTGTCAAAAACGTATTAAATACTAATCCTTTTCATAGTTCTGAGAATTTTTCATCTTTGCAATTTAGGTTCTATTCCAGTTATTTACGTACATGCAAGAAGTCCAATTTCAAAATTATTCTACAACGCTGCTGCATCTGATTCCAAGCAAGTCCAAGCACCTCCACATCCCTAACACGCCCTTCCCCACATGCCCCCAGGAGGAAAGTGCTACAGTTACAGTGTTTCTTCCAAGGCAGGAACAATTGAGGTCACCCAGTAACTGGCAGTGTCACAGAGTCTCAAATCCCACACAAGCCTAATCACTAGAAATATGCTTAGGAGGAAGTAAGGCACTGCTAAGAGAGCTGTCACGGCACACTCAGACTGAATCAGCAGTACACCAAGGAGCACAGACATGCCACAAACAAGCAGCAAAGCCTCCTCTATGAGTGAATATTTTACAGGTTCCTACAACATGAGAGACCCTTTCCCATCCATTATTTCAGATATTGCTCCAGACCCTTTGGAGAGGCACGAAGAAAACAGCTTTGAAGGAGAGCACCAGCGGCAAGTAAGCTGATTCCACACCAAATACATTGTTTCCACAGAGAACAAGTCTCATCCCTCACAATCCTGCGATCAGCACTGTCACTGCCAGCCCAGCTCAGTGCTGCCCTCAGCAGCACCAACACACGACTGCCACTGGGACATCGCCTGAACCGAACGCTGCGCTGATTTACAGCTCAGGGCCCTTTTTCTCCGCTCCTCGCTGCTGTGTTGGCCAGGCAGAGATAAAACTGGCTATGTAAAACAACCGAAACCCGCATTATTTCACTTTCAGAGCGCAGAGCATCGGGCCACGTCATCTCCCGACAGAGCCTGCCCGCAGCTCCGGGAGCTGCTCGGCTTCCTCCAGCAGCGAGCGGGCGGGCGGTGACTCAGCCAGCCCCGGCAGCTCCCCGGGCTGCTGCCTTTCCAGCACAGATAACTCACACAGGTCAACACGCACTGCTCGGGAGCCCGTATCTCATTTTAATTAAGACTAGACACTTCCACCTAGTTTCACACTGTAATTACAGCCCAGCCTCCTGGGGCAGATGCCAGCGTGCAGCCGCACACGAGGTGTGGCCGGTGGTTCATCCTCCGCCCTGGCAGGGTCTGTGTCCCGGCCGGCCGTGGGGTTGGTGTGGCTGTGGGTTTTAGCCCTGCACACCCAGCCGGGCTGCGGGGTCCAGCTCTGCCCTGGGCAGTGACACAGTTACGTGTCACACGTGGTGGCTGGGGGAGCAGGGTAGGGACAGGCCTCTTGCCTGTGCTGCAGTTGGCTCCTGCTCTCTGATGGCTCTGGGGGGACATCCCTGTCCTCTGGCTGCACGGGGGAAGCAGGACACTGAGAGAATTCTGCAGGCACCTGTATAGCAAGGCCTGGTAGACCAAAGCAAAAGCTGCCATGAAACACTACAAACAACCCCAAAACCAGACAGAGCAACCTGACATTGCCACACCTATTTAACAAAGGATGCTACACAAATCTGTGTGGCAGCAACTGAGTTCACTCTCAGCACCAAGACTTTAGCCTTAAATAAGAATCTTATGTCCTTCCTTAAAATCCCCACCCAGCCTGTATTACTGTCACCTGGAAACAAACCAGTGGTGTAAGTCACAGGGGCTTAACATCTGTACTCACATCACTTACCAGCCAACAAGTGGAAACAGGAAGCAGCTTTCTTAGTTACACTGAGTGCCATCACAAATTGGAAGTATTATTGCTGCATTCTGACTTTTTTTAAACCCCATGAGAAGTCAGACTCACACAGCAATGAACCAAATAGTAACACCTCAAAGCAGACTGATCCTAAAGTGCCAGCTCCCACCCTCAGTGACACTAACAAGAACAAGGCATGATTCACCTCTCAGCTAGGTTAGGGAAGCAGACATTTCATCCAAAATCACTTAGAAGCACACCCTGCTCTTCTCTATTATTTTTATCTTGAGATGAAAATTACTTCTCTATTTCAGCAAAGGAAGTGTGAGCAGGAAGAAGAAACGGCACAGAAACCTACCTACAAGATAAGGCTAAGGCTGTTTGTTTCAGCTGGAGGAGGGGTGGTGAGCAGGCTACGTGGTTTTGCCTGTTGACACACTGCTGAGGACTGAAGGTACCAAGGTATCAACTTTTTCTCAGTTTGAAATCACATTTTCCATTAACGCTCAGCTTCAGTTACAAACACAGTACTAAAGGTCAGTGCCAAGACTGTATGTCCTGAAGAAGATGCACTTTTTGTTACAGGGCCCAGATAACAATCACTGACTTGGCAAATTCAGGGCTTTTACTGAGCATTTAAGATAATTGTTATCAAACAGCTCTGGGCACTTTGGTTTTCTGGGAAAATCTTGTGCCTCTCCTGTGGCAGAGCTCCAGGAGCACTCACTCTGCCAGGGTGGTGGGAAGATGTCAGCTCTGGCTGGAGGGCAGCTACAGACACTGCAAGGTGATGTCAGGACTTGTGGCCATCTTCACACACATAAATCCTGCACAAAAACAAGAACATTAAAGACTCACACAAGACACACACAGATTTCTTTTGAACAAAGCTCCATCATGCTGGCCTGTGAGGAGGCTGCTCTGAACCCAGCTCAGGGAGTGCCTGCCTTGCACAGGAAGATGATGCACAACCTTAGCTCCCCCTTCTCTCTCCTCAGAGCACCCCAGACCTTTACACCCAGCTGGGGCACAGCTGTACACCCTGTGCCCCCACACCAGGACTCACTCAAGACAATTCAGATGTGGTTACTGCATTCAGAACAACCAGGACCTCAGAAACAACCCGCAAAACAAAAAGCAGCAGCAGCAGCTCGTCAGCTCAGCCCACTCCAGAAGAAACTGAACACAGACTACTCACCCCGGTTTGGTAATACAGGTATCTATTTTATTAAAAAAGTTACAAACAGGTGGACTGTAGGGTTGTCTTACAAAATGACAAGAATGAATTCTACTGGAAAAAACTTTTTACAAAGCATTATAGGTAATTGTTCCATTTTTGCACTTGTTATTCCAGATTTCACCTATCACTGATAAAGATACAGTACATTAGATACAAGATGTTAGGTTACATTTTTATTTGTAGAGCCCTACTGCAGTGATTTGAACAACTCCTAAACAGATGCCATAGTAAAGACAATACATATTGCATTTATTATTAGCCTCTTACTCTAATAAGCAACTTCACATGCAAACTATTGAGGAAGCCTAAATAAACTTTTGGTCCCTTTTTCCCCCCAAAGTGTGCTGAAGAAACCATCTCTCATTTTCCCAGTCCTGCCACTCTAAGCTAGTTCAAGTTTAAGGGTTTTTTTCATTTGTTTGTTTTTTTGTGGTTTTTTTTTCTTTTTTCTTTTTTTTTGCTGAGGTCAATGAAAATGAACACTGCTTTGAAAACTACCCATAGGAATGAACCACTGATCAATACCAACCAACTTTTTTCTTTCTTAGACAAAGGAAAACTAGGATCTTTATGAATTACTTTCATATCCTATTACTGCCTTACAACCTACAAAGAAGATCAACAACCATCACTTAAAAAAAAATCTACTTTGAATACAAGGTTTGGTTTAATTCTGATATTAAAGTGCAAACCTAAGTATTAGCCTCAGCCTGTTTATAAAGTTTGTACAAACAGGAAAAAAATATTTCAAGTAACCCCACAGAAAAAGAATCAGGTGTTTCCATAACCAGGCAGAAATCCTGGTGTCCTCTTCTTTTCAGGATTCAAATTCAACACTGAATGTAGACACAGAATCTTTATTTCTGCTAATATTGCAAAGTCAGCCTGCATTATTACCAATAAAACACATTAATATTGAGATACTGTACCGGTGATCTTTTATTGTTTTAAATGCCATCATCCACAATACAATTTGTGAGTTTTCAACTGCTTAACCTCATATATCCATCACTGCTTTTACTGGAGCTTTTCTCATAGATATTTAGCTATTACAGGGAAAGAATGTACATTTCTAGAAGCATGTTCAAATGACTAAAGCTGGGCTCCTAAAAACCTAGAACTTTGGTGCAGTAGGTGAGCTGCAGTTATTAAATTTCTGCAAAAAAAATTACACATTTTAAACCACTGCTAGAAAAAGCTCTCATGTATGCAACACGTCAATAAAGGTGAACAAAAAGATTTTGTCTGTTCTTTGTACATTTTCATTCTGCTCTTTATACCTGTGTTATTGTTAAAATTTTCAAGTATTCAGAGAAAATGTCGATCAGGTAAACAATAAGGAAGGCAATGGCTGTTTAAAGCACGCTTGCAGTTAGTATCACTGAAACCTGGTGCTTTTCCCCTTGTTACACCAACTTGTCTCTAATATTAAACTTGTTTACTGGGGAAAAAAAAACCAAACTAAAAAGCAATTTGTGACAGTGCAAGAAAACCTTTAACAAATATTGCTTTAAAATATTATTCAGAAAGACAAATATTAAAAACTATAGAATGTAAAGTGATCTTATTTGCATTAGATTTACATATGCAGAGGTCTATTAGATGTCTCTTACTGTGCCAGGCAAAGCTGAGCTGACAGAGCAGGCATAGAGCCCGTTTTGAAGGATACGTTATCCCTTTTCAAAGGCATAGAGAAGCAATTTGTAAACACACAAGTTCAGAAACTCAGTAGAAGGAAAAACTGTGCTGCCGCTTTTCAATGCTACAATTGTCATGTTCAATTAAGAAACCCGAGATTGCCAGAAAACATCAGCTGGAGACTTTATATCCCATTCCAAGTATTCCCTACTGTCAAATAGGACTGGTTACAAACACATTGTCACAGCTGCATTTGCCAAGAAAAGGGATACTACATCCATACAACAGAGGTGCCTTCAGTATCTTTCCATGACACTGTCACACGTAAACAAAAAGTCTCAAAGAATGACCAACTACATTGTAGGAGAAAACCTTGCAAAGAGAAATAAGCACTAATGCGAGGTAATATACAGAAGTAACCATTTGTTTAAGGCTCAATTTATTCTCCATTAAAACTCTCTTCTTTTAAAAGGCATTAAGTAGGTAATACTGAGTTTAAGTATTTAATAAATACAAGTTCAGAATTGATTAAAGAAATCAATTAAAATATTAAAAATGAACTCTTGCATATTAGCCATTATATGAACTTAGAAAGCTATAAAAGGACTGATAGATAAAGAACAGATTTTAAAACTTATGGTAAACATGCTAAGCATTCTGATTAAGGTGTGTGGATCCTGGAGGCCACCAACCTTGTGCACTTAGATGTATGGCAATGTGCTGTAATAGAGACAGGTTTACCAAGGCTCAGCTCTGCAACCTGGGCTGAAAGTTCTCCAAAGCAGCATCTGTGCAAGTTTCCTCTGAGTTTTATCTGCAATTAAAAAAAAAAAAAAAAAGAAGAAGAAAAACTAATGAAAGCCATGTTCAATGCACTTCCAAAGTGAACTCCCCTGCCTGGAACAGCCAGTTTTCCATCCTGAGCTCCAAAGGACTTTTCCACAGCGGCATTCCCAAATGCTCCACTAACTTGGGTAATACAAGAGGCAAGCAGGTAACAACCTACTGCTATTCACTTTGTAATAGCTGCTGCTGTGGGATATGAAATGGCATCTAAAGACCTGAAAAAGACAGGAAATTGAAGTTGTCTTGTAGAGATGCACCAATGCAGGACCCAGTGTATATGTAACACCCAGTACCATACAGCAACAGCCTTTAGCACAAGTTCTGGGAACAGGCAGATGAGCCAACTAACTCAGTTTTGACATTTGTGTTCCCAGCAATCAGACCCTCTAAATGACTCCTAAAAAGGGCCCTCAGCATTCAGACAGCCTCAGCAGGGACGGAGCTGTACACCACCATCCCCAATCAAGCACACCAACACATTATCAGTGTGACCAAAACATCTTTGCATTTCAGATAACTTGCTTGTAGCTCCCAGGATTTATCTGTAGAGATATCCTGAAAGTCTCAGACAAAGCTCAAAGTCTGTAGAAACCTGTCATGTGTACATGCATGTACTTCACTCTGGCTTGATCCATGACTTTTCAGGAGCCTTCTCAATTCTTGAAATAATTTCTTCAAATGAATCGGGACCTTATGTTTCCCACTGCACCATTTCTTTTCAGCTGTTGATTTGCTCTCAGCTAACAGTTTGTCATGACAGAGTGCTTTGACATAGCCAGGGCTCCCCTTCTTGCCTAACAACTGGTCAACCCCAACACTCAGGAGCAGCACTCCTGCCCTGACAGGAGCCAACAGCCAGGTTTTTCTTGCTTGTTTGTATGTTTTCCAACTGACAGCAATTCTCTCCCAGTCTGGTGAGATCACTCCCACCCCACACAGTGTTGCTGGTCCACATATTTTTGACGGTGAGGGTCCCTGTACTGTCAAAAGCAGCAAACCAACATTTAGCTTCCAATGGGGATGGATCAGACCTGCTTAATGGACGTTTTACCTTTGCTTAGAGCACAGAAGAGGCAAACCATTTCCAGCGTAGCTCCTCATCCTACTAGAGTTAGATCCACCCCAAAAACTTCATTTAAACCCAGTATTCAATAATGTGGCCAGTAAAGAATTGCTGGGAGTAGTAAATACAGAAAAATGAAGTAATGATATTTTCCTCCACATGCCCTTCAGCATTTGCAGGTTAGGGACCTCCCAATTCAGATTTGTCATCTCTCCATTTGTGTCTAGTTACTAAAATTAACACAACACGACACCTCATCTGGCTTCATTTGCCTGTGATATTTTATACCACTCCCTGGTCTCCTCTGTGAGCAGGCAGGAGAGAAGGGGAAGCTAGACAATATAGTATAATAAATGTGTCTGTGTTGCACAGCCACACAGACCAGAAAAGAGTACACTTTCAGTTTTTATTTCTAGAGAGGAATACTCTTCCTTCAACCTTGCTAATCCCAGTTACTCATGAACACAGGGAACAGAAAGCATGAATCAGAATCAGTCCTTCATCTCAACGTTAAGGTGTTACCAATCCTATTAGTATCAGTGCTTATTGCACAAGCACCGTTCCAAGTTTTAAAGATTCAAAATACAAAACAATGTCACACTGAAAATTCAAGAGAAATGAACACTGGAGCAGGGAACACAAAGCAGGTCCTGGAACCCTCCCATCTCTGAATGCAAAAGACCACTGCAGAAACAGGAAAGGGGAGGTGGGAAACAGGATGTGAGAACAACACACATTTTTAAAAGGAACTATGGGTTATCCCGACTATGCAGTTGTATTCCATCCTTCATCTCATCCAAGGCAGCTGACTGGAACAGCAGTTTAGCAAATGTTTCTCAAAAATGTCATGAAAGAACCTACACATCACAGCTGACACACAGGCTGAGGTATCAACACCAAGAAGATGTTAAGTGGTGCCTGTGAGTTAAAACTGACACTGAAACAGCCTCAGGCAAAGTTGGCCCAGCAGAAAAATCCACCCCCACCCCTCCCGTGGGTTTCTGCACCAGAACTGCAGGAACACAAACTGCAGTATGTACTGCTGTGTGAACTGACACACCCAAGACTCCTCCTGGACACAGCCAGGTTACAGAACTCAGAGATGATGATGATGATGATGCCAAGACATAGCTGTAGTTCAAGCCCACTTCCTACACACAGATTTTCAGACAGCTGGTTCTACTTCCTCAGTTTCAATATACCTAGGAGGGGTCACTCCTAAAGCAGAAGTCTGACAAGCAGTAATTGTTTCCTGGATCACAGATAAGCAGGATTACAAAGCTGATTAGAGCTATCACAAGACACCATCAGCACCTCTCCTACCAGAGCACATCAGACAGAAATTATCAAGCAGGAAAAGCGCACAAGAAAGTAAATGAGATCCTACATCCACTCAGTCAAAGAACAAGGATGGAGTGGGAGCCAGGAAGAGGAAAGTACCCCAAAAGTGTTAGGCAGAAATGAAATATACAGAGCATAAGGCCTGTGAAAAGACAGAATGAGTAATAAAAGTTCCAGACATGGTGAGAACTGGACTGAATAGGAAATGGATCAGGAAGGAAAGGCTTTGCTTGGCACAGGTGATGAGACTGTACTGTGCAGAGATAGCATTCCCCAGAAGCAAGGAAGCAGTTTCCTGGTAAAGGCTTGGGATGATTGTCTAAGCCAGGCACAAGGAAGGAGAGGAAATCTCTACCAAAAAGCTTAGATCCTCTGTCTCAAGAGCTCACAAAGATGTAAGAATATAGATGTTTCTTCTGAAGCAAGAAGATGTTCAGGAAACCCACCAAATCTAGGGATAAGTTATCATCCAAAGAAGTAACATGGCCCTGCCCCTTCTTCAATTTCACCTCTAAGATTAAATGTGCTACTTAGTGCTAAATCCAGAAGCAGACAGTTTACAAAGCCTCCCCTGGAAGCAAATTAATTCTAGGACTACAAATTTCAAGGATGAAAGGCCTGATTTTGTCAGAGTTTAAGACAGTGACCTGTATAAGATGAACCATTAGTAACCCAAGGGATTGCCACATCCTTTAGCATGATACTTCTGGTCCATATAATCTTGTTTGTGAAGCTGCCTTAGAAACAGTTGTAACATTGCATTACTACACACAATTCAGGATACTACCCTTGCAGCACTCAAATAAAAAAAAAAAAAGACAGTAATTTCTTAGATTCATTTCTTCCTAGAACTCTATAGACTCTGCAGGGGTGATTAATGTACAATGAAAGACTTTATTTGTATTTTCCTCTGCTCCAAAACAACAAGCTTGCTCACCTTTCAACAAGCAGATCTCAAACTTACACACATCTCTTACACACTGACAGCAGCGCTTCCTAATTTCACAGAACTGGAGATAAAAACATCATGCATTATCTGTAGCATGACAGTGCTAGGGCCATGAGCACTTAAAACTTTATATTTACAAAGCACTTGATAAAAATCTCAAAGAGAAGCTTTGAGACTTCACTCTCTGACCTTGCATTCAAGATTAAAGAGGATACATGGTCCAAAGCTTCCAGTAATAACCTATTTTCCCTCTTGTCACTCAGACACAAAAAGCTCCTTTGAGTTAAGCAAGTTACTAACATGGCAGTGGGAGTCTGAGCCTCAAGCAGCGCAGCTGTCAGGAGGGGCAGTTCCTTCCCCTAAATTTCCACATCCTCCCTCATTCCTGCACTTGCCCTCGGAGATCATGAGGAGTTGTTTGCCAAGACAGGTCCAACAGACAACTGGAGGCCTGAGGGACCAGCTGGCTGCACACAGAGCACACCAAGAGTGCCTTGCAGAAATGTGGATTAGAGCCAGCAATGAAACAAGACCTGCAACAGCTACAGGGGAAACAGGACTGTGACGGGGTTCAGAACCACCTCATGGGAATGCAAAATCGGGGAGGAACAGACGCATTCACAGTCAGGTGAAAAAGGTGCTGAAAAACACCACACAGGTGAAAGGCCAAAGGCAGCTGTCCTGGAGGAAAAAAAAATAAAAATCAAAGCAACACCTGACACAGGGGAAGCTTTACAGAGGGACCTCTGAAAGCTGCACTCTCATCACACCTCCTACGAGCCACTGGGAAAGGAGAGTTGTGCATTGGGAAGCCATTTTACAGTGTGTTCTCTGCTCTGGAGATTTGAGATGAAGAGCACTTTGTGCACGCCCTTGACCATTACATGTGGGCTTCCAGCCACTTCTCAGCACTCAAGGGGATTCTCTTGCCAGAGAAACTTATTCCACTGATAATGCAGAAGGGCACTGTCAGTTTCTGTACTACAGAACTTTATTACTTTTCAGCAAACTCAAAGTCTTCTCAGAGAAACTACTGGGAAACTTGGTCACAATAATCCCATTGAACTCCAAGTAACTCCCATTACTTGAAAATAATTTAGACACCAGCTACAAGAATAAACCCACTGTAACATCACAAAGCACCTAAGCAGAGTAACACAGCATCAAATACAGCACTGACAGTCAAAATAGGTGCAGATGAGATCATTCACTTTGTGTCACTGTAAAATCACTGCAAGCAAATGCAGCGTTCCCTGACTAACCCTACTGAGGTAACACAAGAAGTCCATTTGACTCAATCATGTGCACAAGCTCCCATCTCCTTTGGAGGATGGCTGCCTCCAGGTTAGACTGCCTCAGTTCAGACTCCCTGTCCCCCTTTATCTCTTACTGAAACACCATGTTTAGGCACCCCAGTTAGTTATGACTGTGCTACCAACCTGCTCTGTATGGCCATGGTTGAGGTTTTTCTTAATTTCTCTCACTGGACGATGCAAGTTGTACAACACTGATCTTGTTTTTCAGGCAGGGAGGCATAGTTCATTTGCCTGACGATCTCAGCAAACAGTTCATCCACCATTGTCTTGCTCTTGGCTGACGTCTCCATGAAGGGACAGCCCCACTCCTGAGCCAGGGCTCTGCCTTCTGCAGATAAGACTTCCCTCTCCGACTCCAGATCCACTTTATTCCCCACTAGGATCAGAGGAACTTTCTCGTATCTCTTCACCCGGACAATCTGGTCCCTCATGGGCTTGATGTCCTGGTCAAACAATCCAGCTGGTTAGTACACACAAGGAATCACATGGAACTGCTGCAGAACCACATTTTAACAACCCTCACAAGCAACTGAACGTTAAAAACACACGAGAAGACTTCTTAAACTCACGGCCACGCAGATCTAGAATTCAGAGAAAATTTACTGCCTATCACTAAGTTACTTCTTCTTTTATATAAAAGCATGCATATTTCATAGAATGTACGTGCATACACAAACAGAAAGTGAATGCTGTGCCCTCAGATAATCGGTCCAGCCAGAGGAGGACACGGTATTGCTGCTCTGAAGACTGGTTTCAGCTTTCTGAAGAGGTTGTCTCAAGTCTAAGGACCTGTAACCCTAGCAGGGGCATGCCATTACACAACCATTTAGGAAGTTTGTACTTAGTTTACAGCTTGAGAAACCCATCAATTTAAATAAAGCCTTCTCAGCCCTGGAATGCTCAGAATAATTCATTGTGAACACTTTTAATCACATGTAAGTAACCAAATTAGATGCTGTAAAGAGATTTTATTACCTAGAGATGCATTTATTCAAGTCTGAGCCGACATGGGGAGTTTACACTTAAAAGTCTGAGTCAGCCTCCTCTGCCCCCTGAGTCTTTTAAGTTACTATCAGTACTACAAATTCTTGCATAGTTCTGAGACAAAGCAGTCCCGGCGTTTGAAGTTACCACCGTGTAAAGAACTGCAGAGTGGTTTACACCTACAGCCTTCGGAGCAAACACGCTACAGACGGGAACAATTAAATATTAACAAGGTGGATTACTGTACATCCATTCCTCAAATAATGCGGGCTCACAGGAACCCAAAAATCAGTGAAAATGAGAGCAGAAACATGCCAGTGTCACTGCTGTTGTTTCCCAGAGATAAGCAGGTCTTCAGCTTGCACAGGGTTGTTTCGAGGCCTCTGCTAAGATAAGGTTTAGCCTTCAGCAGAAGCAAACAGTGGGGGTGTGCAAGGTCTTGCCAAGCAGCTGGAACACACCCAGCTCAGCAGCCCAAGCCAAGGCAGGAGTTGCAAATCCCTGCTAATGTGCTGCTAAACTCACTTATTGCCCAAAAACAAAGCCCCGTTTCTACAGGCAGCTTAGACCAGTTGCTGGCTGAGACATTTCCCCCTCCCCTTTTTTTGGAAAGTTTCAATAGTAGAAATCAAATCCAGATCCACAAATCATCGTGTATGGCTAGTTTTCCTCTCCAGTACCCCACCTACTCTGTGAGAGCATGGAGCTCGTGCTGGACAGGAATATATTTTGGGGGGAGGGAGCGGAGAACAGCAGTTCACTTAGCAAGTTACAACTGCAGAACAATGAGACTCTCTCCAAGAGCAACTGCAGAAACATGCCTTTTAGGAAGGAGAGGGGGGTGGAAGGGGAAGTCTCGATTTTGATATCGAGTGATTTCTTCACAAAAGGGGACTGCCAAGAGATCTCTGTTGGGGAAGTGGGAGCAAGTCATTGTTCTCCAGCACTGCGTGGGATTTAACAATGGTGGCACCCTGATAAGTACCTGCAAAGCAAGCAGTTTTCCATCAGGAAGCAGGGCTGGTAAACGCGCTTTCAAGCTGGGCATTTACACTTTCGGCCCCTCGGAGATAAAGCGCCTGTACGCACACGTGGCTACNTCCCGGTGACGAACTGCACCGTCAGGGCGGACTTCCCCACCCCCCCGCTGCCCAGCACCACCACCTTGTACTCCCGCATCGGGCCCCGCTCGCCGCTCCCCACCGGGCCCGGGCCTAGGGCAGGCGGCACCGCGGCCCTCGCATAGCCCCGGCCCGCTTCAGATGAAGGGCGAGGCCCCACTGCTCCCGCGCCGTCCTGGGGGGAGCGAGACCCCCGTCAGTGCCCGGCGCGGCCCCGGCCCCGCTGCGCTCCCTCACCGCCGCGCTCCCGCCATCGCCGCCTCGGCCGCGGGCCCCGCCCGCCAGGGCCACCCCCACCCGGAAGGGTTTTGCTGGGGCACCGGAGGCGGCCCCGCCCCGCCGCCTCCCGCTCACTTCCGGCGTGCTGCGTCACGGCCCGCCCGGACTGCGCCCGGGGGGGCAGATTAGAGTGTGGCACCGAGGCACCCGCGCTGTGACGGGGGACAGATTTGCCGGGGGCACCGAGGCACTGTCCCAGCCCGGCCCCCAACATGGCCGCCGTAACCGGGCGGTCGCAGACCCTGCAAGGGCGGCTCTGTGAGGGGCGCGTTGTCCCTGCACGGGCTCCTGCTCGGCACTTGATAACTTGAACGCCTTAACAAACTCCTCTGAGCTCCCTGCCGGGAAAAGACCCGCGGCGGGGGGCGACCCTGCCTATGACACCGGCGGGTGTTGAGAGTGGGACAGCGGCACCGCTCATCTTCATCCCTGGAAACCCGCTGGGCTGGTGACAGAGAGGGTCACCCAGGTTGGTCAGTGGGATGGAGCACCTCTAGTATGAGGAAAGTCTGTGAGAATTGGGATTTTTCAGCCTAGAGATGAGAAAGCTTCCGAGTGACCTAATTGCCCCTTCCAGTGTCTGAAGGGAATTTACAGGAAAGACAGAGAGAGACTGTTTACAAATACCTGCAGTGACAAGAAAGGGGGAATGCGTTCGGACTGAAAGAGTGTAGGTTTAGATTAGATATTAGGGAGAAGATCTTTACTGTCAGGGCAGTGAGGCTGCATAGAGAAACTGTGGCTGCCCCAATCCCTGGAAGTGTCAAGGCCATCCTTGACAAGGGTGAAACGAGATCATCTTTAAGGTCTTTTCCAAACCATTCCACGATTCTCCGTGAAAGTTGTTACCTCTGCCTGCAAGACTCGTCCTGTGTCTGGGCGCTTCCACAGCTGCCACAAGCGTCGCTGCTCGGCTGCCACGCGCTTTCCCCGTTTCCCTCGGAGCCCTTTCCATGAGAACCCTCCCGGAGCCGGCCCGAGTTTTCGGGGCTGGGCCGACAGCAGGTGTCAGCACGGCACCGGAGCCACCCCCGGCCGCGCAGGGAGCCGGCCCCGCCGCTTCCCCCGGCCATGGAACTCCCCCGTTGTTAGGGGGAAGTAACTAAAAAGAATCGACGTCTGTTTTCTTTCTAAAATACCACCCCCCCGCCCCCAGTCACTTCAGACCCAACTCCACGATTCCCACCCGTAGGAGAAGCTGCCCTCTAATACAACCACATTTGTTTCTGCTGCTCCCTGCGGTGTGCAGAATTTCAGCAAGCACCTGCGAGGTGCTGGATTTGTCCCTTTCCCCTCTGCATCACTTGTTTGATTGCAAGTCCGAGGCAGACACAGCTGCCGCGTTGTGTCCATCCTGGGATTCCAGCAGCCCTAGAGGGGTGCCTGATCCAAGCTGAAACCATCCAAAGGTGCCGAGGAGGCGACTCTACTTGTGGCTGTTTTCATAAACAATTTTATTTTATTCACTTCCTTTCCATAAAGAGAACACGTTATGGGAAAAAGGTCAGTGAGGACTTTTGTCTTCCAGAACGAATCTTACTGAAGTTACACCAAATTTGATTCACTTTTATTTATTACATGTAAGTAAAAAACCCTCACCTTCCTTCGTCGTTGCCTCCAGAATTGTGTTGTCAAGCGAATTGGTGGCAGGAGGCAGACGTGCCTGGATGGAAGATTTTCATGTGGCTGGTGAATCAGCTCGAAAATGTAAAATGGTGAGCATTAAAACTGGCTGCCTCCTACCTTAACCCCATTAGAAGTCACGAGTTGTTGCAAAGTACCTTAATGCACTCAGGGTGCTCGGGATAAAGGAAAGCCGCACTTGCTCCCAGAGGAGCTTCCCATCTAATTTTAACCATGACACAATCGCCGACAGTGACAAATGGGGGAGAGATAAAAGGGGCAAGGGAGGGTGAGGGTGACAATAATAAGATTACACGGTCACTTAGGTTCATTATGTGCACGTCTTTGTGGCACTGCTGGCCCATTATGTTTGTGATGGGTGGAAGAATGACTGCGGGAGAGGAAGGGGCAAAGAGGACAGCGGGAGAGAAGCCAAATATATTTTTGTGCAATTGACTTTAACCAGCAACACCTCGCTCTTGGGCTGAGGGGAAGCCCAAGGATGTGGACACGGGATTGGGAAACTGGATTTTTTTTCCCCCTCCTCCAGTATCGATTTGGATTGCCAAGATTTCTTTCCCAGCTCACAGCACTTTGTGCCTGGGCATAGATGCCTACACCTGAAAAAAAGGACCGATCTCAAAGTGCACCAGGTTGTTCATTATCCTGAAGACGAGTCATTCCCTTCATTAAACAGCTTGCACAGCTCTTTCACCGCCTTGTGCCCTACCACATATCCTGAGCCACAAAACTAGCTGGTGATGTAAAAGGTTTTGAAACTCTGGATGGAAAGAGCTGCTTCTGCCATAAATGGCCAAGCCCTGAGCCAGCCGTGCAGGGCACCTCCCGCCAATACCACCTCTGCCACTCCCTCCCTATCGCCACCTCCTCCCGGTGAGGTGCGGCACATCCCGGGTCAAAGGCCTGATTTAATCTCTGCCGCCACTTTCTCCACAGCTCCTGCCAAGGAGAAAGGAGCAGGGCTGAGCCCTCAGTGCTGCCCCGGGAGGGTTTACCCGTTCTCAGCAAAACAACCTTCCCAAATGAATATCCGGGTAGGATTCGATCGCTGCCAGAGCAGCTCTGTGCTGTTGATGGACTCAGCTGCTCTGTGCTGTGCCTGCAGCCAGCAACAATAAAGCAGGCTCTTATTAAATTAACCTGCTAAGACACAGATCCTGCAGGGATGTTCAGGGAACAGACAGATGGCACAAGCAAGGGCCAGGAATAATTGCAATCCTCATCTCACCAGTGTGAGAGATGAATCCTACCCGGTGCTGTGCCCTACAGGGAGGCAGGACTGGGAGCAGTACCCTGAGAGGTGACAAAGGAGCATCTCCGAGCCATGATAGGAGTGAGGAGTCTGGAATATATCCTGTGGATGCCAGGGTGGGACTTCAGCACCCCCCCCCTGCAGCCAAAGCCTCCCCACTGCAGCCACAGTGTGGATGCTGCACAGCTGTCACCACCTCTTGTGGGCTGTCCCCACTGCTGTCATTGATCAGCTCTGACTCCCTGTGTCTGCCCGAGCTACAAACCAGGCTCTCCTCTGCCAGGAAGGCTGCAGCAGGCTGCTGAGCCAGGGCAGCAGGGGTAGCCCAGATTTCACCTCAGTTGCCGTCTAGCTGGGGACATCATTTGCGTAAATACATGCAAAACCAGCTTAAGACCTGGTGTCATTTCTTCTTCACCTCTTCCAGCGGTTTTGCTAATCCACTTAATGTGCCTTATGGTGTTCAGCATGGAAGCTGCAGGGTAGGGACCAGCTCCTCAGGGCTCAAATGGCTGCTGGAGCACCGGGGGCTGCTCTCATGTGCAGCCATTCAAGGAGGTTGTGTCACACCAGTCACATAACTGCAGTGGCAGCTTTTGATCTCAGCCCCATCAGGTTCCAGTGAAATGTGTCTTAGGGTGGGATGTGTCTGCCTGGCCCAGACTCCTAATTCTGGGGCTGTTTCAGAACCTGCAGAGATACTTTTCTTTTTTGCCAGCTTTTCCTGCCAATATGGAGATGACTCAGGCAAATCCTGAGAACCTTTCTCAGAAGTTTCTGATTTTCCGCCATCCCTCAGCTTTTAGCCATTACTTTAGTAGCAACAAAAGGCATGATGGTGCTTCAAAAGAGGTAAAGGACATTTTCCAAAGCAATTACTGATTCTGAAGCAGATGTAAGGCTGCACTGAAATATAAATGATACAACAAGGAGGCTATTGGGATTTCGGGGAGAAGCATCTCTCTTTGGCTTGCAGACATGGTACCAGACCACCAGCCATTTAGAAGAGCTTGTCCCAGGAGCTGAACAGCACCACAGGGCAAGATGCTGTTGCTACACCCTGCCACACTCACTGCCTACAGCCCCTCACCTCCCCACCAGCCTTCTCTCCTGGTTATTCCCGCTGATGCTGCATCTCCTGCCTGCAGGATCAGCATCCGAGCAGGTCTCTGGATCTCTAGATGGTGATGAGTCACTGCTCTCTGTGAGCAAGCCAGTGGTGGTGAAGCCAGAAATGTGGTTTCACGGGTCATTCCTCTTCCTATTTTCTCCAGACGTGGAGCTCTCTCCTCGTTGCCCTTCACAGTCCAAGCTGCTGTAATCCTTTCTGCAGTGCCTGGGAAGCGCCTCCAGCTATTGCTCACTGGGTCTGTGCTGGGCTCACGAGCTGCAGTTCCGTGACTCTCCCAATAGTGGCCTGTCCTCCACACTCCTGACATGATGCCAGCACAGCGCCCTCTCCTTGGGTACCACCTTCCACAAATTTCTGCAAAGCTGAGGGGACGGGGCTGTCCTCAGATTTGCCTTTGTTAAATCACTAACTCATGGGACAGCCTCTTCATAGAAATACATACACATACATGTTTTAAAGTTTCTAGCCAACAGCTGAAAATACAGCTCCTTAAGGCTAAAAAGCCAGAAGGCAACAGTGGACACATAAACCAAACCTGTTGCTTTAAACTCCAAATGAAAAGAAAGGAGGGGGCAAGGTAAATACTCTGTCGAGATGTATTTTTAAGATTTGTAAAAATAAAGCAATTTTAAACTGATGTCTTACAGAAAGGTTCCCATTTGCTTTTAGAATACCACGTGTTTTCCTTTTTTATCATATTCATGCAGCATTTGTAATTCAAATGCTACAGAAATGTGTAAACTTGCTCAAGAAATTTGCTGGCCAAATGAAGCAGCCAACAATTAATGAGAGTGAAGCCCCCTGCATTACTCCTACTGGTGAGAACAAGAGAGAGAAAATGTAAAATTCAATCCAAATGGGGTATTGAGAAAATACTTTAATATGATGCTGATCTTAATAAGCAAAACCATTTCTTTCCTCCCTCTTTTTTAGTAAATTGCTTTTCACTCGACAATTTCCTCACAGCGCAGTGGCGGGTATCATTCCGAGTCGTTAATTCCTCCATGCAGGCTCCGGCGCTGAGCTCATTAAAGCCTGCTGAGTCCCCGGGCGGGCGCTGCCAGGTTGTGCTGTGACCTGAGACCAGAGCACCACTGCCCTGTCCTGTCCCCAGCCCGGGGACAGGCCGTGTCACCGAGACAGCCGAGCACCTTGGGTGGGTGACACAGGGACATTTCTGTTGGAATACTGGTGGCCCTTTCCTGGAGCATCACTCCTGGCCGGCATGGGGTGAATGATATCTGAGTTCTGGCAGCACTCATGGTGTGTGGGGGATACACTTCCCAGGTGGGCAATGCCACTGTCACCAAATGCTGCAGGGTGGCACATGCTACTTGATTTAGAATAATGGAATATCAAATCAATATATCACGGACCATCTTCCTGGCACAGCCCTGTTCCCCATGCTGATGACACTCATTTTCCCATCCATCTCTTTTCTCCAGCCACAGCTGAGGATGTGCAAACACATTGGCAGAGAGTCCCTGTGCCTGGCACATGTCCCCAAATGGCCACCCTGCACATGCCTCTGATGAGGGCAGAGGCACATCTTGGATGAGATGCTTCCAGAGGAGATCAGCCTGAGGCCAGAGGGAAGAGCTTTCCATAGCAGTGCAGTGGCAGAGCCATGGGCAGTGGAGTCAGGCAGAGCTTCTCCCCAGGCTGCCTTTGCCAACAGCCAACAAACGATCTGCAGAGCAGGGACACGGCGAGCTCATTATGAGACACTTGATCAGCTTCCCTGTCAAGGGAGGCTGATGGGACCAAGCTGTGTGTCCTCCACACCAGAGCCTGTCAGCTCTCCTGGAAAGAACACCTGGTTGCTTGGAGACAATCCAGACACCAGCAAGAGTCTTCATAACATCCCGGAGAGCTGCAGCCTGGATAACATGTGGCATCCATCATTGTCATCCAAGGGAGCCAAACCAGCAGACCTCAGACACTGACTGCTCCAGGAGCCTGGGAACCAAGGGGTTAACATGCTTGGCCAAGGAAGGTCCTAGGAGGAGAAAAGCATTGAAACCGCTTAATTAGAGTATTCAAATTAGATGGGGTTGCAGAGCAGTTAATTTCTCAACTTGAAAATGCCCAAAATTAATATTTGCCAGCCAGGACCAGAAGCAGTGGCAGCCCATCGACAGCTTTGCTGGGGCTCCTCGTGCTGGGGAGGACTCCAGAGGTCTCTGCCGTAATTACCTGCAGTCTTTAGTATTTTGTTCTGCAGTTTATGAACTTGCTTGAGCATTTTGCAGATAAAAGCTGGTGATCCAAACCCCAGCTGTGTTTTTGCTTAAAGAAGCAAAAGGCTGCAACCTGGCATTTGCAGTGTGACACTTTCTTGCTTCAAAGAATTTCCTAATTTTCAGTCTGGAGAGGATCAGGCCAATGGCTGGTGGAAGCAAATGGTGGCTCTGCCAGGCTGGTGCTGCCTCCCAGCCTCCAGGACAGGCAACCACCTCCCATCCCTGCACAGATGGAGCAACAAACAGCCCTGCATGGACCGAGCCACCACTCACACCAAGGGCTCACTGCCTCATTGATCCACAGCCATGGACACCTCACTCTCAGCAGCCCTTGAGCAAGTCCAGCCATGACAGTGCCAGGGAGAGGATGCTCTTCCCTCTGCCTTGTGCCACTTGTGCCACAGCAGACCTGGAGACAGCTCCAGCATCCAGTGTGGGGATGTGGCCTTGGGATGCTGTGGGGACAGTGCCAGGGCTCATCCCTAGGTTAGTCCTTGTCTGTGGGCTGACATCTCTCTTTGCTCTGGTCCATCTGCCTCACCCCTCAGGCTTTTCTCATCTGCTTTTTTGCTGTTCTAATCTAATCTTTTCTCTAATATTTAATCCCATGCCAAATTCTTTCCTATCCTCTTAAAATTTTGCAATTTTCTTAATTTTTTTCCTTATCTTGTCTGCATAATTGAGAACCATCTTGAATCCCTCTGTGTTCAGTCTTCATACCGTGTGCCGCCACTATGTTCCAATCGCTTAAACATGAGATCTTTTCATATTATTCCTGTGGAGACTAATTTTTGCATGTTCCCTAGAAAGAAAGTCATCTTCCATCAGCAAGTGCTTTGTGGTGAATGAGAGGGGACATCACAGCAGGAGCAGAGGCAGCAGTGGAGTGTCCCACCCTGCACTGTGCCTCAGAGCAGTACTGATGTCTGAGACGAGATGGATTTCTTCCCTAGCAGTATCTTCGCTCTTCAATGGCTCTGGGTGAAAGGCTTTGACACCCTCCATCAGCACAGCACCAGGGAGGGCTGGCACATGTTCCCTGCCCCCCTCCCTCTGGCAATGCAGCTGCCACTGTCCCCGCTGTCACCCACCAAGTCTCAGCACAATGGGAAGGGAAGGAGAAAAAGCCACTTCCCCCTGCACAGACACATTGCACCAAGAACAGAGAAAATTGATCTCTGGCTGCTGAGCCTCCCTAGCACTTAGAGTTGCTGAAAGGAGTAATCAAGCCTGGCCCTGGAAAAGCAAAGACAGAAAGGAAATAAAAACTTTCCCTGTCTGATGATTTCTCTCTAGGGCTGGGGCCCTCTCTGGGGACCCCAGTGGTGGTTTTGGGAGAGGCACTGGGGCTGCTTTTGCTCTGGGGCCTGGATGAGCAGCAGATCCACAACAATCCCACAAAATTTTGCTTTTCCTGCTTATTCCATCTGAGGGAAAGGGGAGGAGGCTGCCAGGGCTCCCAGCTGAGCCCTCACCAAGGGGGCTGTCACATGCACTTACACTCGGCTTGCCCAGGGATGTCACTTGAGCCACAGCACAACTTATCTCTTGTCCTTCTTGTAGCAGCCATGGTCTGATGCAGAAGCCTGGCTTTCTTCAGGTTGTGGCCCTCACACAACTGCAGAGGTTAGAGTTTGGGGACAAGGATCAAAGTGCTGAAGTGCCACTCATGGGGCTGGACAGGGAGAGAAGGCTCCTCATTTGCCCACAAGCCAAGGGTTGAGCTTTGCCCTCCACAAGAGTGTGGGCCATTTGCCACAGACCATCACCAGCGGCTCAAAATCTGGATCTAATATTGTTGCCTCAACAATTACCAGATTAAAAGAAAAATCCACTCTGAAAGGGGAGCCCAGATGCTCCTCCAGGCTCCCAGCAGCACACTCTGAGCTGGCCCAGCCCCAGCCTCAGCTACTCAGTCCAGGGAATGCACATTTCTGCAGACAGACCCCTCGGCCCCATCCTTGCCAAGCTGTCCAAGAGCCAGGGGTAGAGCTGTGACACTGTCAGACACCTGTGAGCAGCGGTGTGGGGGGTCCACCACATCCCCACACTGATCCAGGGAAGCTGACTGTCACTTCAGTCCCAGGTAAGCGCTGCCAGGAGAATGCTCCATCATTTGGTGCCCAGTGGAAGATACAGGTTGGTGAGGCTGCAGGTGGGGAGAGGCAGAGGAGGAGGAGGTAGCAGATCTCTCTCAGATCCTGCTCTGCAGTCCTGTGCCAGGACCAGCCAGGCTGGCTGGCTGGCGGTGGGCGTTCGTGACTCATGATCCCTGATCACCATCCGATGACACATTTACTGCCAGCAGGACAGGCCTCCCGCCAGCACAGCAGCCCTGGAGCCTCACAGGAGGGTGGCTGGGCTTTGCCAGCAGCTGTGCTGATGCAGATGGGCGGGGAGGTCACTAGCTGTGCAGCCCTGCAGACATCTGCCCCTGTCTCCATCACAACCTGATGTGCCCCCTGGCTGGGTGGGTAATGGGGGCAAATCAGGACCCTCTGTCCAACATTCAGTGTGGGAGCACAGGGGCAGAGATGGGACCTGGCCAGGGCCAAGCATAGCAGGCCTTGGAGCCAGCCCAGCTCCCTCACCTCCCACGGCCCCCTCCCTCCCTGCCTGCCCTGAGAGCTGGCTCCCGGCAGTGAGCCCACAGTGACAAATGCCTTTAAAACATTCTTTATTAAGTGAAAAATCTCACTGTGCTCCCTACGCCAAGCCCTAATACAGTGCAGACCTAAATACAGCACTAATGCAAAAGCTTAAAGGATTTCCCATAATTGAGCAAAGCTGGCAGAGGGGTGAGAGCCTGGCGGGAGGGGAACTGCAGCCCACCTCCCTCCTCAGCATGGGCAACCCTCAGTCTAACCCTGCTGGTCCAAATGTAGCCACAGCCCCCACCCTTGGACTGTTCAGTGTAGGAAATTAAAATCTTCCAAGGCCTCATCCTCCCCAGCTCAGAGCTCCAAGCTGCCCTTGTTACCCTCACCCCTGATTTATGCAATAGCACAAGTGGCATCATGATGTGTGACCTGAGCACGGTCCATCAACTGCTGAGGCCCTGCCTGTCCCTAACCTCGCTGAGGGTCACAACAGGGCCAGGGCAGCAGGACTGGGCACATCCAGCTTCCAAAGCACAAGCAATGCTCCAGGGAAGCTGCTGAGCCAGCACTTGCTGTTCCTGCACACCCCAACATCATGGAGTGTGGTGGCCACCCTGCACCCCAGAGAATACATGGTCTTACCTTTGAATCTCCTCTGCCTTGGCACAGCCACACATGGCCCTGAGAACAGTGATGGGAATATCCTGTGTCTCCTTACCAGCATGACAGAGTGTGACCCTCGGGCAGGCTCACCCCACAGGGCAAGTGGCTGATGGCTTTGATTCAGGCTCCTGTGGGGGAAAGCAAAACACAGTTTTCTTCAATAAGAGTTTTCCAGAAGCTTTACAAAGCACAGGCACCTTTGCTTTGGTGCAGCCACATGCAGCCCAAAACACCCCCAGCATCCCTTGATGTGATCCCTTGAACACCAGGAGCTGTTCACCAGCAGGAGCCCTGCCAGACATTCAGGTGCCACTGTGCTGCAGGTGTGGGGGCAGAACTGAGGGCTGGCAGGGCTGTGGGGCAGGTGGGGCCTCGGCCACAAAGGCCTCACGGCCATGGGGAGCACAGGACATGCAGGAACTGCAGCAGAAGCACTGCCATGGAGATGGGCTGAACGTCGGTGCTGTGAAGCATTAAAGCAGAAGCCGTGCTGATTACAGACACACTGCAGTGGCAGCAGAGGGTGAGAGGCAGCAGCTCCCTTGGGAAGGCTCTGATAACATTTACGAGCAAATCATTTGCACAGACCATGGAGCAAAGCAGAAATACCTCTGTGGAGCCCAGCTGTGGCTGTGAAGAGAGAAATGGTGCAGCAGCACAGTACCAGGGCCTCCTGCCCGGCAGTGAGGATCTTCCTCAGGCAGGTGGTCAGGTGTCACAGTGCCATCCCCTCGGGGCTGGATTTACACTTTCAGATCCAGGGGAAGGGCAGTGGGAACAGTGGGGCAGATGCCAGGGCACATGCCCACTAAACAGACTGGCAAAGGCAGTCTGAAAAAGGCAAAATGAGGAGGGAAGGACAAAACAAACATCTTCCAACTGAGCCAGGCCTTGCTGGGACCCTATCAGAGCTGGCTTGCTGGGTGCCTGCTCCTCCAAGCCTGTCCCCATGGCCTTCAGGCTGTGGCATTTTCTGCTTCCTTGTCCAGACACCTCAGAGACCATCCAGCCTACTCACAGGGATCCTTTGGTGGCATGTGCTGCCATCTCAGAGATGTGCTCAAGGCACCTGAGTGCATCATCTGCAGTAACAGAGCACAAGTGAGAGGGTACAGGCTGTTCCTCACACTGCCCTGCACTCTGACATGACTCCTGCTGGGGAGTCAAGGGCTGCTTGTGTTGGAGAGCATATTTTAGATCCACAACTCATTGGGGATTAGTCAAACATTCCTCCATTCTCTTATTTCTCATAATAAATAAATCAAATTGATCTATTTATCCAGCACTAAGACCAGATTGAATAAAAACTGGCTTTGGACCATCTGAATATGGAGCAAGCATTGAAAAATCAAATTTTTCCCATGTTTCCCACTGAAGCTTTAACAGTCAAAGAGCTAAAAGAGATTTTTGTATTAAACTTGACTTTCCTGCACAAACAAGCCCCAATGAAAAAGTAGATGGGCTAGGTGCTGTAAGACTTCAAAATGACACATGCTGTACATACAACATCATGAATAATTTTGGTCAGATCCTTTAATCCAACTCCATCTATAAAGCAGTTTGCAGCAGCTCCTCCTGTAACTTCTGCAAATGGGCCCCAGGTAAAATCCCACATCCCTGGCACAAGGATGCTGTTTGACCTTGAAACACAATTTGAAGGTTTTTGTTGATGGACTACCCTCAATTTTCAGTGCTAGTGTGGGACTCCCACCCCCAACCTCCTCCATGGGAGAGGCTTCTGAGCAGAGCTGGTGTCTTCAAGCAGCCAAGGCCCAGCCCATCCCACATCTCAAGGAATGCATCACTTGAAAGCCCATCTCCATCCTGCAGGGAAAGAAAGCCAGACCAAAGCTAGCAATAAAAATTATGAGCAACCATTCAGGAAGGATCCCATGCTTCCACATCAACTGCCTAGAAAAGTTTCAGTTCCACTTTTTTTTTTATCTTAGAAGCAATTCAGACATTTAACTGTATCAGATGAGGCAGGAGTCATTTATAGAAGAAAGCTCCAAGTGGCCTTGACACACAAATAGAGTCAACCTGCAAGAAGTCAGGGGAACAGGCTGATAAAAAAGCAGCAGTTACATAATTTGTCCTGGGCTCGGTCTGTCTGTTCTCAAAGTCAGCAGCTTGTCCTACTGGGGATGAGGAGCAGTGTCTGCCCAGCCTCCTCTGGCAGTGCCTCCTCACCACTGCTCCTGCCCTGAGCAGCTCTACTGCATCCATATCCCCTGAAACACATTCTCAAACTCCTAATCCCTC
The DNA here is from genome assembly GCA_008694505.1 of Cyanoderma ruficeps. NCBI lineage: Eukaryota > Metazoa > Chordata > Aves > Passeriformes > Timaliidae > Cyanoderma > Cyanoderma ruficeps. Next base: position 144,769 of record VZDJ01000611.1, read on the forward strand.
CTCCAAGTCCCAAGAGTCAGATTCTTAAACTCCTTTGGGAAAACAGCCAAGGATCCCTCCCCTGCTGTGAGGGGACTCCCTTGTGCTGGCACCAAAATCCTCTGGTTGCATCATCCAGGCTCACCAGTCACACCAGTGTCCTGTCACGGATGCCTGGGTGCCAAGGCTGCACCAACATTCACACATCACAAGGGCAGTTACATCCTCGGGGCTCCCAATGTTGTCCTCTGTTGCCCACGAGCTGAGTGATGCTGTGGCCTGGGACAGCCATATGCCCTGGTTTGGTGCCTCCAGCTTAAAGCCTTGATGGAGCAAGTGGTGATCACAAGCCAGTTTAAGGGTAAAAGTCCCTCTGATGCAATGCTATTGGTAAGAAGGGGTGACCAAGGTGGCCTCACTGTTGAGTGGTTTTCTTAGGTCTAAATCCACGCAACATTACAGAGAGGACAAACAAGCTCATCAAGAAGCAATTTTCTCTTGCAGCAGCCTAGACCCAGCTCAGCCAGGGTGGCTCCAGACCATGGTGAGAGGAAGCCCAGCTTGTGCTGGCTGGAGGCATGAGCCTGGCCGGGCAGCCTGGGATGAGCTGGGCACTTGGAAAAGAGCTGGGGAATCCAGGCTGCTGCCAAAGGGGAGCTCACTGATGTATTATTGCACTGGGACATTCAAAACAGTATCTGACATGAATGCTGAAATTCAGAGAAAAATTAATACACACACCACTGTTCTACAAAAGCTGCAGGCCTTTGAATGGGAGTTGATTCATACTTCATGGTTATCTTCAAATGCACAGCTCTGATCTCTTCTCTAATCACATCATAGACAGGGTCAGAAAGGAAGCATGGAAAAATACAAGCCAAGCAGACCATATCACGTGTCTCCGAAGGTCTAAGGCATGAGAGAAACCAAAAGGCAGCATCTGGAAAGTTTTACTTTTTATTTTTCTAAAATACAAATGTCTGTCTTGTGTTAGTAACTTTAATATGATAGGCCAAATGCATCCAGTAAAAAGGAGGCACTGGCTACAGAATTCAAAATGCTGAAGATATTTTCTGGAAAGAAATTTATTCTGTTGATCTACACTTCAGATATAACATAGATTCAAATTCATTAGTTATTATTTTTACATCAGAATCTTTGAAGTTTGGGACTAATAAACTGGAACTTGAAAAGTTTTTAAAGTAAACTCCTATTAATGTGTAGATATGGATCCATAAAAAACATAACCAAGAATTTTATACACTTTATTAAAAGATCAAAAAATAAACAATAACAAGATAGAAGTAACATACTAAAATGAGTAGCATTATGCACATTTCTCAAGCACGTACAAGCACTACAGCAATATAATGTGGCAAAATGAAACAAATTCAAAGCGTACACCCTGTTGGTAGCAGTTGAGGGAATGAACTATCCTGTTATGGAACTGAAATACTGCATTAACCTATGCCTGTCTGGATCCAATGATATTTAATTTCTTACAATTCCACATGGCTAAGTGTAATCATTTGTATATATTTTCTAAACTATTCCATTAAATTGATATCTAATGTTTCTCTTACTTTGTTTTACCAGAAATGCCTATGAAAATAAGAATGTGCTTCAAAGATCTACTTTACACAGTACAGTATAAATGTTTTTATATATTTAAATTAAAAATTGACAATTTAGGAGAACATTCTCTCTTTGATTTTAGTGATTGCCTAAAATACAATTCTCTATTTATAAAAAAAAAATAGTGATCTGCTGTCAGGTGATGTAATAAAGGGTGAGGAGTTGGTTCATTTTCATGATCTAAAAAAAATTAACACAAAGCTAATTGGAAAGAAAAAAAATCCCATAATCCAGTCTAAGAATGGTCTTATCATCCCCTCATCTGCTAGGATACAAAAGCCATGGCAACAAAATCATTTGGCTTCCACCACTATCAAATAGCATCTGTGTACAGTAATAAAGAACTGGAACCTTGTAATTTGGTGTCAGGTAATTCTCTCTGTTGTGTCTTTGGAAAAATAACTTCATTTTATTTAACAGTTGTGTTATTTTACATGTTTAAATATCTCCTTTGAGAGGCATATAGAGCTATTTTTGATGATAGAGGATGTCAGTAAAGATCACTAGCAAAGATTTTAGCAGTTGTCATGATCATGCTCATACTCTGACAAAGTTTGACCAGCTATGATTCATTTCACATAGTGCAAAATATTTTTCTCTCATAAGCCTAAAAATGAGAAAGAGCTTGATTATAGAAACTGATTATGGCAAAGGGAAGCTGTAATCGTGTGGTGGCTTGAACTACCTGATTATTTTGTATTAAAATCTAGGTTATTATATAACACCACAGAGAGAAGAAACATCTGATTTTTCCTCATTTTAAAGACCTGGGGGCTGCTCCAATTCAGCAAACCACCACTTGCATGGCCCTGTGGTGCAGAGTGGGCTGGCTGGGCACACACTGGCATTGCCAGGAGTCAGGAATGCTGGCCAAGGAACAGGTCTTGGGCTTGGCAGCAACAGCTCAGCCCCCAACCCTGGGACATCCAGCAAAGGGCAAAAGTGACATCGGATGCCACCTCCCACCAGTTCTGCTCTGGGGGACTTGACTCACTGCTTGAGTCAGGACCAGACGCATGGCAAAACCAGCTACTTTTCTGAAGCAAAACTGGAGCTTGGGTTTTGAAAACAAACAAACAAAAAAAACCTTAATAAAAAAATCCAACAAAAAACAAAACTTGTTCCAATCAAAAATAATTGGGTCAACACAGGTGCTTCAGCTGCTCCAAAATCCCCCAGCACTGCAGAGCCCCAGCAGTACTAACACAAACAGGAATAAGAGGCTTCTCACTGAGGGGCCACATCTTTGCTCTCCTTTGGTGGCAACTCAAAGGGGCTTGTTAGTCCCAGCCCAGAGCATCCAGCTGGCCACACTGCCACCAGCCTGCATCTCCCTGCGCCCCAGCAGCATCTGCAGCACTACCATGTGCCTCTCAAATAAACACCATGGTTGTCACACAGCAGGGAGAACTGGTCCCAGACAATCCCAACCCATCCCTGTCCATCTACAGATCACCAGCTCCTTCCATTTTGTTACCTTGCCCCAAAAGGTTAAAAAAAAATCAAGAAGTTGTGACATTTAAAATTTGCTCTGGGATTTAAAACACTCACCACAATGACAGTCACCTCCCACAGATAAACGCTTCCGACAGAAATAGGATTAGGTGCTAGAAAAAAGGTTGTGTGCTGCCATGGACCTACCAGTCCTAAAAGGATTCACCGAGAACACAACCTATCAGAAACATGACCTGGGGTGCGTTTAAAAATGTAGGCTGATTAAAAAAAGTAATTTGAATCTTTGCTAGTGACCTTACTAATTAATTCCACACCATTTCCCATTCTCTGTGCTGCAGGTTGGAGCTGACCTGTTATCAGTCTGCTGTATAATAAGCTATGGCAAACTACAAAGCTTTTACAACAGCAAAGCAACATCATGCTTTCAGATAAGTTTTATAGCAAAAAACTCCTCCTTTTCAAAGCCTTAGTAATACCTATCTCTTTTACAAACTTTTCCTGTATTATTACAGACTTTTTATATTCAAAATAAGTTCCAAGGATTTCTTTCGTGGACTATGTACATAAGTGCAAAAAAGGTGTGTCTCACACATTCGTACACTAACTGAATCAGTTTAACTGCAGCATATTTGTATCTTCAACACTGTTACGGGGTCATTCCACAATATTTTTTTTCTTATGTACAGTTTTTGCTAATATAAATTAGTATTAAAATAGCAATATGCTTAATTATTTAGCCCTGATCGTAATGTAATCGTGTGAGTGTTCAATTTCTGGAGAAAAGAAAATTGCAGGCAAAGCTACAGTACTGAAACTGATTAATTCTGAATTCCCACTGTGTGAATGGATGTGAAATGAAAGCAAGACCAGTCACTACGTTGTAAATACAGGCTGCTGTTTTTCTGAAGTGAAAATACTGTGGAATAACCCTTGCCACACAACAATTTCTACAAGCTATAAAACCTGACTCTAAATCCATGTGTTGTAAACTTCTTGACTGAAAAAGTGACCTTAAAGACACAAATTCAGCGTTCACATGGGACTTTGGGATTTTAAAAATATTCAATCATATCTTTATCTGACAGTATCGAACTGTACCTTTAACAAGCTCATACTGTTACACATCACTTTTAATTTACATGTGAAAATTTCACAAATAATGTATACAAAGGTAGCCATGTTGTAGTTTTGTTGCCATAGCAACAACAACTTAATATAATTAGTTAACAATGAATCTATCATTGTAGGAGTTACATACAAAGTTAATTTTGTTCTTAAACTGTAAACTATACAAACTAGTTATGAACTGTATTCTATACCTTACCATGCTTCAGTGTTGGTTTAGAATATAACTAAATGGGCTGAATACATGTATTAAAAATTTTAAACTTTCTCTAACTCTCCTTCAAAATTAAATTCATTAGTTACTAAAGATATCAAAAAAAGCAATAATGAAAACCTTAAAAACTAATGGCAGAGAAATGAAAATATATGACATGAATTAATGCATTGTAGCCTAGTAACAATGAGTTGTGGCTCTATTTACATTTGGATTAGGCTATCAACTACTTTTTTTTAAAGTTATTACAGTCTTTAACATATAGTATATACTCTAAGGCCTTCAACAGGCACATGGTAAAATCAGGTCAATATCAAACTAAATCCATTCAAGAGGAATGGGAAATTAGATTTTCCTCATAAATTTCACCTTTTTCAATTTTCATGTCTGTGAAATGTACAAGGGATAAACAAAACGAGGACTCCAGTTTTTCAATCGTTGTGTACCCAGCGTGTCCTAGAGCTACTCCTACCGCACCAGCGCCAGCCCGAGCCAGGGCAGGGGACATCGCTGGCACATGTGCATCCCGCTCTGGCCACCTGTGCCACCAACATGCGCCCGGCTCCGGTGCCAGCTCCACAGCGTCCCCCCCGCAGCAAGACAGCGGGAGGAGCAGCGGGACCCCGGCCCAGCCGTGCCGCCCTTGGGGAGCACCCGAGTGCAGAGAGAGGCAGCGAGGAGGGGCGGCCGGGAGGAGAAGCGCATCGGAGCGCTTGGGAACGGGGCCTGCGTGGGCTGCCCAGGGAGGTAACGGCTTCTAGAACATTGCGATGCAAAAATACAGTCAAAAATCATCAGCTAAAAATTTCCAACTAAAAAACACAGCTGATAGTGAAATCACATTCCAAATTACTAAAACCATTGTATTTAACAAAAATAATCTTAATAGTTTTATGAATTATTTTAAATCCCTCTTTTATTGTCTGCTTATGTTACAGTTTAGTAGTAGCACTTTTTATTGAAACTACTAACAACCTTTTTTCGTGAAAATGATCAATCTCAGCTTTCATTTTCCCTCTGCATGACCCGTTTTATCTAAGTTTCAGCATTTCTTGCATATTGTTTGCATAAGGCTGAGACAAATGGACAAAGAAAAATGGATAAATAAAAAATATAGGTTCACAGAAAGTGGGAAGCTTATAAAAAGTCACTAAAATTATATTGATTTAAACAAACTTAGATACATCTCTTGTCAAATAAAGGATGATATTCATGCATTTATGACATTTGTTTAGAGTCACTAACTAGCTCGGTGACTGTAATAGTCTATTTAGGAAATTTATAGTCTGGCGACTGGTTTTTCTTTTCTTTCTTGAACAAAGAAAATTAGAGCAAGTCATTGCACAACTAGTTTAAATAGTGCTACCTCAAAATGGCATTTTTTGCCGAGATTGTTTTGAATTTGGTGAAGTTTAGTGCTTCAAGCTTTTCTTTCCTTAAACTCATTTACAAATTAACTCTAAATTTGCCAGCAATATAAAAACTGTTGTGGCACCTAATATAACTACCCTGAACATCCCTCATTGGACCTCTTTAATAAAAATAATCCTTAAATGCCTTTTTTTTCAGTGCTTTAAATGTGACATGAAAACAGCTGTATTCTAGGTTTACATTCTATGTACATCTATGCCAGATGTTTAAGTCGATAAATAAAATAGGAGGTTACATCAAAGTTTCAAGATATACAAAAATCCATTTAGCACTGAAAAAATTTCAACCTCCTTGAACTCATAAAGCCATACAAGCTTGAATGCATCCTTTCTGGCTTAAGAAGATCAGCTCTGTTCTTTGTTGAGGCACTGGCACAGGTTGTGCAAAACCCATTTTTGATACACAAATAATTTCAAACAGGAAGTACTCAAATCCACTTTTTCCACTAACAATGTTATGGTTTCGGGAAACAGAAACACAGTGGTGAAAAGAACAGGTATGTGGTCACCAATACAAATGAGTCACTGATTTCAGGCCACCCTGCCCCTTGTGAGCACAGATGGCTGGGGAACATCCATGGACACAAGTGACTGCCAAAACTCAGGGTCCATAAAGAAAGTTTGGGGGGATGTTTTTTTTTTTCCCCTTTCCATCAGGGTTTGGTTCAAAGTCTGCTGAATTGAACAAAAAGATTCCTCAAGGCCTTCTTGAGCTGGGCTCCTCAAAGGTTTATGCTAGGAGGGAGTCTCCACGGGCAGATGGTCAGAGCCTGCCCTGGGGCACACAGGCTGTGCCCTAGGTGCGCCTCCACCACTCATGGCCCATGGAGATACACATCTAGCAAACTGTCTGTGCTCATACTGCAGGAGAGGGGGCGAGGAAAATCTAACCAAGGCCAAGGAACTGGGAAAAGAGAAGAAAATCTGGTTGTCTGAATTTGGCACTCTACAGGACCACTCTGAGCTCAGGGTGGTTGCCCCTCCAGACACTGTGAGCTGGCCTCTTGCTTAATTCTCTTCCTCCTCATACAGAGTTTGTGGATTTGCAGCAGCAAATCCATCTCTTCCATAATGCCAATGATACTGTAGAGCTATGACTGGGATGAATTTGGAGGTATCCTCAACCAAAATGCATTTCTGCAGCCAGATTGTTCAGCAACGCAGCATAACGACAGGCGTGGCTGTCCAGGGTGCACGGGCTGAAATGGTTTTATTCGTGCGTATGAAAAGGAGGTATTGAGAACTAGCCCTTGTTGTGTAGCAAACATTGCTCTTGATCAAGTAGAAGGTGCCAAAATAAATCCACTGACCGACAGGAACTCCATTAAGACGAATGTTTATCTACAGCAGAAAGCTTGTGATGAGCTTTTTGCTGCTTTGTTACTGCTGTGTTTGCTTTACAGGGCCAGAGATCACGGGGTAGGGGGGTGGAAATCACCCACTTATGGAAAATGGTGATTAAATAAATGGGGCATTCTGACAAAATTTCAACAGGAGACACATACAAGATTTCAGGCCAAAATGTTTCAGCATGCTTGGTGGAGACAAGCCCCATGGCTCGGTGCTACCCAGCCTGGGCTGAGCCACGGCCCTGGGGCCTCCCCAGCCAACGGCTGGCACCCGCTCCTCTCCAATGCAATGAGCTTTTGCCCAACTGAAGCTGTCTCCCTCCACCACCATCTTTTTGTTGTTTGTTTTGACTGCACCATGAGAACAGCGAGAGAGATTGTGCGCCGTTGGCAGCTGAGAATGCACTTCAATGGACAACAGAGCTGCAGAAATCTCTTGATGCTTACCCCTGTCTGAGCAAATTGTCCCTGTCCCCTTACTGAGCCTGGGCTTTTGTGTTTTTTCTTTTTTCCCAAAAGTTTCCAGAATCAGCTCATTGTATTGAAAGAAGAACCCTGAACAGGACTAAAATGATAGCTGTTCTTTCACATCACCTGTACTAAAATTTTGGAGACTATCTGAAGGCAAGTTTTAAATGATAAAAGGAGCATTTAACATAAGCAACTTTAGCTGACAGTAACAGCAAAATCCAGCAAAGGGCAGAACATTCTCTGTCGTGTTTTTCAAGCACATAATTCCTGTTTCCCACAATAACATTTTTAGTAAAAAACAAACAAAACCCCATAAAACCTACAGTATATGAAAACTTAAGACATAACAATAATGAAAAAATGGTATTGAGTATACTTGATAATGATGTACACTTTAAAANACTGTAGAGGTGGTAGAGAATGATAGAGGGAAGAAGGGAATATATACAGAAAGGCCATGCGCAGCTTCCCACCAAGAAGTCCTGGTGCTCCATAATTTTACTGTTCAGAATTTCAACATGGTCTGCTGCAGGGGAAAGAAAAAAAAACAACAACAAAGAAATTATAAGAAGTTAATACACCTACATTTTAAAAGAAATCCTAATATATTTACGTTCTCAATGTGTTGCCCAAGAGGTTGTCATTAGTGTGTTGCAGACAGACATTTTATTCCATTAATTTTCTGATGTAGGGAGAACTTACCAATAACACACTTGGCACCCTCTTAAATCTGCACTTATGACTGTTTCTTTCCCATGCATTTCATACACAATGCCAGGACAAATAGTGAAAGAGGGAGGTGGACAAATAATAGTCTTGATTTTTGGATGGGATGCCAAGTAGAGGGTGGCTAAGGAGAGGGCCAAAGGAATCCCTGATCTGTGTTGGCTCTTGTTCCCTTCAGACAGTCACATTAAATCTGATCCTAAGGAGTGACAAGCCAAAGGCAAACTGAGCCCAGAGATAAAACACACACACAGAAACCCTGTGCTCAGGGGACCCTCTTCTGGAAGAAAACTGCCTCTTTGATGATGTAGTCATGAAAATCCTCTTTGTGATGTACTCAAGAAAATCCTCCGCCGAAGGACCCAACAATTTATCTCCTGCAGACCTAGACCAACCAGCCTAGCTACCAGGCCTACTTCAGCCATGGAGGAAAAGAAAAACATCTGTCACAGCAGCGAGTGTTTCAGTTACCAAAGTCCCACTCAGGGAAAGTCTCCTGAAAAAACGCTGAAAACAATCTTGAAGACTTCAAGCTCTTCCAATCAAATGTTCCCTTACTGGGTGGAACAGGTTGCATGTTATGGAAATGGGCAGCATGTCACGTGTCATGTCTGTCTGTCATTTGGAACAGCAGTACAGTCTAAGCTGAACATTTTCACTCATTGGATCAGCTTGATGTCACCCCTCATGAACAGGGTCCACAGCCACAGTTAGCCGGTCATGTATACATATGGTATTTTAATTAAGGTCAGCAGAGATAACTGAGAAAGCCACCACTGAGAAAGCAGCTTCTGTTGATTGCTAATAGATATCATTACAGAATTGCTTGCCAATTTAATTTCCAGTATTTAAGGACTTGCTTGTAATATGTGACCTAAGGAAGAAATGGATTGCATATCTGCATATACTAAATGGCTGCTTTGAGAAAATCTGGTGACCTCTTGTTGAATTGGCTGAACTGCTCTTTACTCTCTTGGGGTAAAAAAACGTAGTCAAGAACTGAAACTACCCAGAGATTCTAGCTCATGAACATCAGCTAAAACTCACAAAGAAAAGCAATGGTAAAATGACATTGCTGCTATGACTGTGAAATAGTACTCTGTAAGTCCAAGGACAAATTCCTCCATCAATCCCCTCAGAGGAAACTATCATCTTAGGGAAGCCAAGGATCTGCAGGTGGGGTGAAGACTATGTTGTTTATGACATTCATTCTGGTCTTCAACCCACCATGAGCCAGACCCTCTCTGCAGCTGACCAGCAGAGTTCTGCCCAGACCAAGCCAGCCTGGCAGATGCACAGCAGTTGCTGCTGACCCAATCCTGCTTACCCCAGGAAAGGAAATATGTCACCAACAGCAAAAGAGAAGTTACACCTTTTCAGCTGACTCATTACCAGAGCAGCCTTTGCCATCAACACTGCAAATCCCCAAGGCATCTGCAGGCAGCTGGGAGCTGTGCAGAGCAAGAGCAACCTGTAAACAGAGCCATGGGACTGGGGGGATGCACAGGGAGGCTGTGAACACTGCAACACGGGCACTTTGAGAGACAGGAAACTCGTTACAAACCACGGGGCTGGTCCGTGTCTGTGCTGCAGGTGCTGAATTCCTGTTGAGTCAGCAGAGCATGAAGCCAGTGGGGTCCCATGGGCTCAGTCCCTCTGCCTGAGCCAGCCCCGTGTTTAGGGGATGCAGTGCCCACATACAAATCACTTCACCATAAAGAGAAATACCAAAAAGGAACTTACTGTTCTATCGGGAACTTCTACATCTGTGAAACAAACATGCTGCTACTCAGTTCATCTACTGATAACTGGGATATCTACAGCAAAAAAAACAAAGAACACAACACATTAAAACATCGCCTTGAGATCAGCCTGTTCATTCTGTCTTCAGTATCAGGTTAATATGTACATCAACGTCTTATAAAACAGGATCCACTCCCAAGTCTTCCCTTTGCTACACATTAAGTACAATGTTAGCTGCACCACTACTGATGCCTCGTGGAGCACCTGGTGTACTGGGATTTTGACTCCATAGACTACAAGTAAAACAGAAATGCCCTGAAACTATCTGGCTGAAACAGGACTCACACAGCCACAAAGAAACGCTGCACAGGAATTTCTACTTTCCTCTCATGACCAATACAAGTCTGCATAAGACCTGCTCTACCTGAAAATAACAACAAAGCACAGAAAGACTGGCAATTCCCACTGCAAGCTGTAAAACACTGCCTAGGACTTATGCAGGCAAAACTACTGAAATCCTCATGACCTCATACCAGCAAAAGACTAGATGATGCCCCCAGAGATATTACTGGCATTCAGCATGGCTAACAATCTCCTACAGAGCAAAGTGTCACCCCCGATTTCTTTGCAATAGCTCTAAACCTGAGAGCATGACAAATAAAAATGCTAAAATTATTCCTGGGGGAAAAAAATTTAAAAAGTGTTTGAAATGTCTCTGGTCTAACTGGAAGAAGCTGTGTCACACCAAATTATCAGGAAACATCACTAGGACACGTTGTGCATATACAGTTCAGGACTGGTGCAGAAGCAGCCATCACACTCAGTATCTTCAGAGAAAAGTTTTGGAGAGAATTATGGCTCGGCAGACATGCATGGAATCCTGTACACTTATGGCAGTGCTACACTGGCACGTACTGCATATCCAGAGTCCTTTCTGTAGGGATGGGTGACATGCTATTGGCGTAAAAAAA
>VZDJ01000611.1:156534-167988 GCA_008694505.1 Cyanoderma ruficeps
CAGCCCTGTGTTTAGGGGATGCAGTGCCCATGTACAAATCAATTCACCATAAAGAGAAATACCAAAAAGGAACTTACTGTTCTATTGGGAACTTCTACATCTGTGAAACAAACATGCTGCTACTCAGTTCATCTACTGATAACTGGGATATCTACAGGAAAAAAACGAAAGAACACAACACATTAAAACATCGCCTTGAGATCAGCCTGTTCATTCTGTCTTCACTATCAGGTTAATATGTACATCAGTGTCTTATAAAACAGGATCCACTCCCAAGTCTTTATTTTGCTACTGGTTAAGTACAATGTAGCTGCACCACTACTGATACCTTGTGGAGTACCTGGCGATTGTACTGGGATTTTGACTCCATAGACTACAAGAAAAACAGAAATGCCCAGAAACTATCTGACTGAAACAGGACTCACACAGCCACAGAGCAACGATGCACAGGAATTTCTACTTTCCTCTCATGACCAATACGAGTCTGAGTAAGACCTGCTCTACCTGAAAATAACAACAAAGCACAGAAAAAGACTGGCGATTCCTACTGCAAGCAGTAGAACACTGCCTAGGACTTATGCAGGCAAAACTCCTACTGAAATCCTCATGACCTCACACCAACAAAAGAGTAGAGGATGCCCCCAGAGATATTACTGGCATTCAGCATGGCTAACAGCCTCCTACAGAGCAAAGTGACACCCCAATTTCTTTGCAATAGCTCTAAACCTGAGAGCATGACAAATAAAAATGCTAAAAATTAGTCCTGGGGGAAAAAAATTTAAAAAAGTGTTTTAAATGTCTCTGGTCTAACTGGGAGAAGTTGTGTCACACCAAATTATCAGGAAACATCACTAGGACAGGTTGTGCATATACAGTTCAGGACTGGTGCAGAAGCAGCCATCACTCAGTATCTTCAGAGGAAAGTTTTGGAGAGAATTATGGTTCAGCAGACATGCATGGAATCCTGTACACTTATGGCAGTGCTACAATGGCACGTACTGCACATCCAGAATTCTTTCTGTAGGGATAGGTGATATGCTACTGGCATAAAAAAAACTTTACACTTCACAGCCTCACCCCTGATTTTTGGGTTTTGGTTGTTTGGGGATGTTTTGGTAGTTTTTAGAGTCCAATTTTGTGGTGGTGGGAGGCCACTTTGTATTTCTACTTCCACTTTCCAGCCCAGAGAGGACATGCCAAAATACCACAGAGAAGGATGCTCGGGGTGGTATTTCTGCTTGAGACTGAAAGCAGAAGTGCTGCAGGTCTTGCGTGACTGTACATATGGGGGATTCACAGCCCGTTTTTTGAGGACCCAGGGGGAGGTGTGTTTTTGGAGGAGAGCCTGTGCCCCTGCCAATCGCCCATCCCTATGCTCCGGCCAGGCTTGTGCCCATCCCGCAGGTGGCAGGAGCAGCCCCTCTCAGATCCCCAGCCACATGCACACACGCACACCCTGCCTCTGTGCACCCCAGCCTGTGCCGAGCCGGATGGGACAGCACTCGACCCCGCACAGGATCCAGCCCTCGCCTGGTCCTCAAGATCTGAACACGTGAAAGAAAGCCATTGAAAGGGCCAAACCTGATTGGCTGTAGCTGTTGCAGCGAAGGGGACGCTGGTGNAAAACCAAAACATTCTCAACACTTAGTACATTTATAAGCAGAACAATGATGTATTAGACTCCAAGGGCCAAATTTCCAAAGGGGGGAGAGGATGGGTGTGCTAGCAAAAGCCCACGTCAGCTAGCACCTGTGGGGAGTTAGACACAGCCAGTGCACGTTCCTTTGGGTGGGGACATTTTGGCAAGCGCACCCTCCCACCCGCCTGGGAAAGCTTGTCCCCTTCCCTCCCCACCCCATCCCCGCCAGCAACCAGAGGTACATGATGCACTTTGCAGTGGCTGCCGCAGCCCTTTCACCAGGTTTTCTTGCCTCTCTCTAGCAGGGACAATGTTTCAGCACAGGACAGAGCTGGAGGCACGGCAAACGAGTGGCTGGCAGACTGAGCTCTCTCCATACAAATTCAGCATGCTTCCTTTTCCACCCTAATTCTATAGGATTTGGCAAAACTCCCTTCTTGCAGAGTGGTGGGTGGGGGGATGCAGAGGGGAAAGGACAGAGAGGGGAAAAATACACAAATGCATCTGAACAGCTACAATTTGCAGGAAGAGCATCCAAAAGGACAACACGGCAGCAGGGAGCTTGGCAGCCTCCTGAAGCTGCACGTCCCGCAGAGCACAGTGCTGGAAGGGATGCTCCGGTGCACACATGGGCATCTCCCAAACCCAGGGGGGGTTTGTGGGGCTGAGGAACCCATGGGAAGGACCAGCCAACCCCACAAACATGCGGTGGGGAAGCAGACTTGCCTTCCCCTCCACCCCAGCAGCCATGGCCAGCCTCAGTAGGGAAGGAGCGTGTGCCTGTGGCTGGGCACACTCCAGTCACGAGATGTTGGAATGCGTGGGTTGGGGTTTCCTACAGGCAGAGGTGTATTTGAGGGACTCAGCTCCCTGTCATGCAAGCAATGTGTCCTCCCTGTACTATAGGGATAGGCAGGTTCAAGAGTAGAGTGTTTAGCCATTCATGCCAGAGCTTCCAGACCTGCTCTTGGAAAGCCTTGCACCCCCCTCAGGGCTCCTGCCTCTCTCCCTCTGGCTAAAGCAGGCACACACCTGTATGCTGGTAGTCTTACATAACCTTGGCTAGAGGATGAAAGCTCAGCTTTCACCTGCCCTGCTGTGCCCAGCAGCTGTAGACAGAGGGGAAGGTCCTCAAAGGCCTGCAGAGGTTTCATCAAGACCCAGATGCTGAGCCTAAACAGTGGACCCCTGCAGCACTAACAAGCACATACTCACTGCCTCCCTGCATCCCACATGCACCTGCAGTGGTACCTTCCCATGATCTCCTGTACCTGCACACCTAACACTACCATACAGAGATGACTCTCCAGCCAGTCCATGATCCAAATCCTGCTTCTCTCGTTGTAAAAGCAGCACCCTGCTCTGGCAGAGGGGCTGACCCCAGATGTATTCCTCCTTAGCACTTTTGTTAAACCAGTCTCCTAAAATATCCTCAGAAGGACAACTAAAACTCCAATCTTAAGTCTGCCTGTTGCTTGATACAAAATAAAACAAAAATAAGCCAACAGAATCCTCACACTTCTATTTCCTTGTGTCAGATGACTTAAATGGGTTGTAAAGACATTTAAATGACAGAGTCTTATCTCTGAATCGGAACTTAATAAGGGTGGGTGTGGGCCTGATATTTCTGAGTCTGAAAGATTTTTAGCCTGCTAGCAGCTACTAACTTTTTCCCAAGGAAAAATTTCTCAAGAAAGCTTCTTTTCAAAACAATCTTAGCAAACAACTATCTTTTCTTAAAACAGTCTTTCTCTAGGTGGTGTTTTTCTGGTTTTCTGTCTGGGAATCGAACCTGGGTCGCAGTGGTGAGAGCACCAAATCAACTTTAAGAAAAGATAGTTGTTTGCTAAGATAGCTTCTTTTCAAAACATTCTTGAGAAATTTTTCCTTGGGAAAAAGTTAGTAGCTGCTAGCAGGCTAAAAATCTTTCAGACTCAGAAATATCAGGCCCACAGGTGGGAACACATCACCTTGGATTCTCTTATTGTAAGTCACATGAAACACTGCACTGCACAAAAATTAAAAGGGATACAACCATTTAAGCCTCAAAGAAGACAGCGGATAGACAGTCACACCACTCAGCCACCCAGGTTCTCACTGATGCATACTAACTTGCAGTCTCTTTCAGATTAGGAAAAGTTGAGAAGTTTGTGTAGAAAAACCTACCAACGCTTGCAGTGGGTGTCATGCACAGAACTGACCCTGCACACCATGCATTGAAGCGTGGAAAGATGAACAAAAGGGATATTTCATTAGTGAAGCTTCAGTGTTAGATATCACTTTAACTAAAAAGTAGGTATTCTCTTTGCACCATTCAGTATTTAAGCACATGCAACCAGATTCTGCATATTAGTACATCAATAGTTTAAACTCAGTTTTAAGAAATCATAGCAAACCAAATTAATTCTTTAATTCTTGGGTAGTAGAGAATAAACTCCTCCCACCTTGGTATTAAATGATATGACTGATCCCAGAAATCAGGGTTGTTTGGGATTTTTTGGGTATTGGGTATGCTGATTTCTTTCTGATCGTGTCAACAGAAAACAAATTGCCCTTAGAAGAATGTCACACTCATGTTAAAATTGACTTTCCAAAAGCAATTTACTCCTGCAAGCAGGGACTGTGATTCAAAGTCTCTAGTTTAAGCTGAAAGAGGCATTTATTTTTCTGGACTCAAAAAAATTGCAGCGGTGATACCATTTTCAAGAGACAGCCTGACTCCACCCTGCCATGGCAACCCACAATGCTGATCTCTCAACAACTGAACAGGAGATACTAAGAAAAGCAACAGCTTGCTTCCCTTCCCCACAGTGAGAGCTGCAACATGCCACCTCTCTGCTTTGCCTTCCTGAGCACTGCCAAGGCCAAGCCCAGATCTGCAGTCTGATGTGCAACATAAATTCATCACAGATCTGTCCTCTGACTGGAAATTTGCTGCTCTGCCCAGCATTAATGTCTTCAGATGAGAGCAGGCGCCAGTAAGCAGCCCTGTTATGCATCAGCCTGGTGCATAATTTCATTGCCATAAGACTAGCACCACAGCACAGTGGGTGCTGGGAACAGCTGGTTCATGGTGCTTCATCAGAAATGTGTGTCCTCATATCAACTTTGGCAACTGCAACCTTGAGGAAGAAGAGTGTGTAGCCAGCTGGGGGACTTGGCATTCCCCAAGGTGTCCGTGTTTCCTGAAGAAGTATTTCACTTGGCATCTATCAGAGCTGTGTAAGGTCAGCTCAGCCTAGCCCCTCCAATGCTTTGCAGAGCACAAGGTAAGAGGCTACTACTCCATCTTTCTGCATAAAAATCTGCTTCCATGGAAGAACATCTTAGTAGCTGCTGATTTCTGAGTGTTTCCAAGGGCTCTCATAACAGAAAGGCCACACAAGCAGAGGGTTTAGGTACCCACTCCCTGGACCCACACTCCACCTGAGAAAGTTTGCTCTCAGGACAGGATTGTCTCTAAAGCTTCTCCCCTAACCCCAAAGAACAACAGCGCCAAGGTGTAGGTCCACTGTGTGTTCACCTCCAGGGGTCATCCAGAGAAACACTGTGTATTTTTATAAATATCATCCGACAAGTAAATATAGCATTAAACATTAAAAACACTAGGCATTAATTTTCCTATGATGCTCTGAATGATAATAATTATACTAAAATATGAGCTATCAACTCTGGAATATTTCTAATTCAGCCACTTATAATACTTTCCACTCCAAGCAGGTTTTGTTTTTCATTTGGCTGCAGTTAATTGGCCAGTCAGAAGTCAGTCACATCTGCCACACATTAATATTTCCAGTCCTGTAAGAATTACTGAACTGCATCTTTCAATTTAACTCTGAGACCTTAAAGGTACAATAAAATCTGGGAGTTAAATTGCTTTTAAAAAGCTTAGGATATTGTACTGGTCAAAAGACAAGGAAGAGGGAAATATATGCCTTTAAAGAGGATTATATAATTTGTATTTACTAAAGACTAACCATTCCCTCTATAAACATCACAGCTGCTGCAATATGTAGGTCAGTGAGATACAAGCTCAGGGAGATGCCTACAGTCTCAAGAGAGCAGGCATAGAGGTGTATAAGATATTTTAACATGAGTCCAAAAGAGTGCTATGCAAGAGTCAAAGAATTAATTTGGAATTAACCAGTTGAACCATAAGGAGGAAAAACAGAAAGTATGAATTCAAGAAACATGCAGACATTATTCTTAGTTTGACTGCTTAAAAAAACCCCCAAACCACACAAAAAAGGCTAAGAAGGCTCTTTACATGTGAAAAGCTCTAAAGGGTAGTAGGTGAAGGGAAAAAAAGTCAAACAAAAGATGTTACTTTTCACCCATTTTTAACATGAAACTACACACCAATACTCTTCTGCTAAAGGACTTTTACAAAACTCCTCATCAGCTGAACAACCAGGCCATAAAATAAACAACCATGATGGTGGGAAAGCAAGGAGACACTTACCTGTAGGGATGAATGTAGGCTGTTGCAACTGCATGTTGGCTAGAGCCTGTTGGTAGTGGAAAACACTTGGGTTAAAGACTGTGGTGGCACCATTGTTTTTTTCAAGTGCTGGCCTCTTTGGTAAAGGTTGAAGTGCACCAGGCGGCAGGGCCTGTGGATAAGAGAGTCATTAAAGACAAGTGGAGTAAATAAAGGGGCCCAGATGTGGGTCAAGCATGCAATAAATAATAGGGGGTCTTGGCTGCAAATCACCTGCAACTCTATCAACTTAGTGAGATGGGAAGGAGAAGAGCAGCTAAGTCACAGTATGAGTAGTAGGTGAAACAACAGCTTCACCAGGTAAGCAGTTAGTAAATGCACCAGGAGGAGGGGCAGAGTCCAGAAAGGGAAGGGATGCTAAGGAGCTTTTCAGCAGGACTGACTTGGGTATAGACAGAGAAAAAAGCACTGGGAAAAGGAAGGGGAGAGGTGATCATCTGGACAGGATGCTACAAAGAGCAGTTGCAGGCAACAAGCATTAAAAACCCCAAAACAAACAAGAAAAATATAGTAGATGACTATTTTAAACCCAAGAAGATTAGCATTAGCAACAAATGCCATGGAAAAAAAACGGATGCTTGCCTCTAGTTCAACACCTGCCTACATGTATGTGTGCATGTGTGGAAGCGTGCACAGTGTGCAGCCAACCCATGTGTCCAGATGGTAAGGCTGTAGCTGTGGCCAATTACACACATAACATTACATTCACAGTAAAATGCATTTCCACCTGTTAGCAGAGAGGCTGAGCAACACGGTCAAGACCAGGCCTGATTCTCCACTGCTCACAACAGAGCCACAGCCCACTACCAGCAGATTTGGACCACCTCCCACTTTATAGAAGGTGGCCTCCATCAGTCAAATACTGCTCACTCGTTATTAACAGTGGAAAAAGCCATTGACAAATCCCTTCTTTTCATTCTATCACACCACTGGGCTTCTTCCAGCCTGTCAAACTTGTTTCATGATCAGACTTGGTAAAAAGCATTAACCCAACTCAGGAACTTTTCTCAGTGAGTTACTCATCATTCATCCAAGCATGTCTCAACAGCAAAGTAGTATGTCAGGTTCTTAAGAGACAGGAATGTTTCTAATGATTTACAGCTTTTCATTGTACCCAAGTAAGAAACCACATTTTTTTCTCCACATTGTGATAGAAAAGGGTCTTTTTTAATTATGCCCCGCAGTCCTTTTGCACGTAACACTCCCATTGACGTCAATGAGATTTACGCACGTGGAAGTCATGCAGAATCAGGTCACTTCTGACTAGTTGTTAGTCTGTATCATGTAGCAAAGCAATGGCTGAAAAACAGGGTTATCACTCCTACTTTTATTTTAATAGGTCACAAATGAATGGTAGGTAATGCAGGAGGTTTGGCTAATGAAGGGTTAAAGCTACAAACACACAACACTTGGAAGAAAGGACACAAGTAAAGAGATTTTAAAGTGTTATGAAGATACACACAACAGAATGTAAGTGAAAGCTTGCAACAGTTTGTTGCCGTCTAGAAACAGGTTTCACTTCAGTTTGCTATAGGAGACTGCTCATCTGAGAAATGTTAAGCAACATACTTCCAAGCAAAGTATTACTCCATCCTATCTCTACTCACATGGTTGCTTTTTAATATTAAAAAGAAAATTAGAAGAAATTGCATTTGCAAAACTGCCCTCAGACATGCACACATCCTCTGCCTATGCTAGTGGGCATTCACTTCTCAGCATTAGGATTTAATCTTCCCAGATTTCTTCTGGCTGCTACCAAACAACAGCAGTCTTCTTGGGACAATCTTCTCGGACACAGACCCCAAAATCTTTTACTTAAGATCCATATTTTAGGATGATGCATCAGTTTTCACTTCTATGTAAGCTTTCATTGGTATCTGTGTTAAATCTACCGGTTACCTACAACTTGTGTATTTAATGATGGCTACGTCAACATTCCTCCAGGCACGGGACAGATCTGCAGCTTACAGAGTCTGGAGTAGTTTCATGTACATCACAGAGGTTTGACAGCTTTACAGTGACTGAAGAATTTGCTACTTAAATTCATGCTCCTTATGGTACCCAATTGCTAAATAGTCCTTTTCAGACACTTCCAAAATCTGCCTCAGAAGCAGAATGTACTAATCATAGCAAAGCAACTGTGCCAGGCACATAGTGGACTTTTGACGCCCTGCTTCTTGGCCAAAGGCTGTCACCACCCCAAATCCCACAACAGTAGTGCCAAAAGCAGAACAGCTGAAGGCTTTGAGACCTTGCTGTGATGTCCCTGCACATCATGGGACAATTCCCAAGCCCAGCACTGCAGTCAGAGGGAGCATACAGACACCAGCAGGCCTCAGGGATGTCAAGACACATCAGACTATCCCATCACTTCTCCAGCATCACCCTCCCTCCTAACCTGTTACAGCTCCTTGGGAACAAGGGAAAGAAAGGATCCATGGCAGCCTCACTGTTGCTCCCTTAACAGCAGCAAGGTGGAGAAACACAAATAAATGCAGTATTTCCAGAGTGTTCTAAAGAAACAAACACTCTGCACCAACTCCTGTGCTATCTGAAGTCCAGCTCACCCACATGGGCTCTGTGGGCAGGGGAGCTAGCAACCCATCTTGATCTGCTTCGGGTTTTACCCAGCCCTGTGGGTCACCCCTCCATCCCAGCAGCTGGAGTAGTGTTCACACAGGATACATGAAGAAGTGCTCCTCCTGCTGCCAAATGATCTTATTTTCCATACCAAGGTGTAGGAGGGCCCAAGGAGACAGAACAATCTGGCTTCAGCCCTTCTCCAGCCTGGGTGCTGAGGTAAGAGCCTCAGGCCAGGAGCACGCTCACTGAAAGGTCCATCTATATTGTCTTGAAAAGGCATCTAAAATTGCACACGATGAAGCTGGGCCAATACAGCTTCGGCACCAGGATCTGGCAAGGACACACCATCAAACAAACTCGTCACATTTGACAACGGCTACAACTTTTGTATCACTCACGGCCTGCAGGAATTGTAGCAGCTCGAGGGGATACAACATTTCTTTCTTGCACCATGTCCTGGTCCTGAAGGAATCTCACAAGCATTATATACAAAAAGCACTCCTCACCACCAAATTCTGTAGCCAGCCTCTTCCCACTGCAGCAGAGGAATTAAACTTAAACCCTTGTAGCAAAGAACTAACTTGATGAGTTTACCTCATATAGCTGCTTGTGCTTTTCCTCTGGACAAGCTCTGACCACCACAAATACAGCAGCAGTTCCAAACAGTAACTTTTTCTGACTTTATTTTTCTCCTGTGTCTTTGTGTGTACACATGGGTATGCAACCTTTGCAACAGCATCTGGCCATTTGCACCAGGGAAAGGGTTAATGCAGTTCAGTATCCATGTGATAGTCCTGCACTGATCCAAATGAACAATTTCCACTAATTAAATGCCAGGCAGCCTCCCATTTTTGCGCTGGGAAAGCCACATTCCTGCTCGAATGAGCATCTGAACAAAGAGGCTTGTGCCACTTCTCTGCATGGCATGGAAAGCAATTCTTTGGCAAGACTGACAGATAAAAACACACTGCATGCCAAAGTCAGAATTTCCCACGTGCTGGTTAACAAACCCCTCGTTCTTTTTGCAAGACAAGAACTGGATGAAATCTTTGCACCAAACAATTTAATTGCACCTCAAAGTTCGCCTCAGACCTTTATCTCCTGGGACAGGATCACACTTTCACCCTTCTGCACTCACCAAAGAAGGGCTGGGTCTGCTGCCAGGCATGACAAACACAGAATGATCTGAGAGAGGGCAGAGGTAGCACCTGTTCCCTGGAAGCGGCAGAAGCAAAGTGAGCATTTTCCTCTGAAGATCATACATGCTCTTATCATTCATGAAGGGCTCAGAGGAGGTGACATATTCCACTGAGTGGCTGCAAACCTTCCCATGTGTCAGAGCAAGAAGATTCGTACAAGCAGCTTCTCTTGTAGGATTTGTTCAGTGGGGGAGTAGTTATGGGCTCTCCCATCCTCTGACAGACCGTGTCTCCTCAGAGTGGTGGCTCTTGGAGAGGGCAGCAAGGCACTGTGCTGCTGGCAAGGTCCTGTCTGCGCTGGCTTTGGGGCCGTGTCTGTGTCAGCCGTGAGCAGAGGAAGTGCGAGGCTGCGACGTCATTCTCAGCATCATTCCACCACTGCTGGCAGAAGCTGGGCCCGAGTAAGGCTTCCTACTGCTGCTGCCTAACAGTCTGATAAGGAAGTTGACTACTTAAACCCAAAAACAAGTCTTTGGGGAGGAAGAGGAGCAGATTAGCTTCTCCTCCCCAGCTCTGGGAATGAGAAGCAACATCAGCTTGACAATTTCACAGCTCCTCTGTGCCCACTCTTCCCTTTCCCTGCTATAGCTGGGCAACAGGAGCTTTTTCTTTTAAAATGTATTGTATTCCTTATTATTTGGGAAAACAGGAACGAGTTGTCTTCTACGGAGCCAGGACTGACAGCACTGTAAGGATGGCTTTTGCCTCACTACGAGCATCATAAAGCTAAGTAAAATATATTATTTGAGAGTCAGAAAACAATCAAAGACAGTGTATATGAAGACAGCTTGCAGGCAGAAGCTTGGAGAGCAGATCCCAGGCTTGAGACTGAAGCAAAAGGCACCCAGAACGAGGTCCCTCTGCTGATACTGTCCCACTGGAGAAAGAGGGATGAACCACAGACAGCCAGCTGAAGGGACAGTCATCTCCCCAGCTTACTCACTGCATGAGCCAAGTCCCACACTGCGCCTGCTTCAGTTCCCAGCACAGATCCCCAAGGATGCTGTTTAGCCCTCTTCCCCCTAAATCTGAGTTGTGCTCATTACACAGAATACTCCTGTGCATGGCAGTTACCAGCATGGCACTGCCAGACTATGCTGTGATGTTGGGAATACAAAGTAAAGTGACTAGATCTGTCCCACAACCACCCAGTCATCTGGCATTTAGAGCACACTGCAGGCCTCAGGAGCTAAATTCTCAAATTCTCTCTGAAACATTGCATCTTGTGACTCCAAAGCTGCCAGTGTTTGTAAAAACACTTCAAAAGCCAGAGCTGCCTCCCTCCAAGATTACTCGCTGTCTCCAAAACACATCCAGGCTTTGGGAGGCAAAGCTCAGACATTAATGGATGGTGTGTGGGGCGCAGGATTGGCATGTCTGAACGCACAGTGAACATTTCTGGCTGGGATGGGCAGTCTCCCCAGGCACTAACACCACAGACCAAGAGCAGAAGGCTTTCATGCAGACTACGATGGCTACGTGCAAAGCGAGAAGGTGAAAGGTCCAAGTACCAGGTCAAAGGTTGCCTCGAG
>VZDJ01000611.1:168122-253260 GCA_008694505.1 Cyanoderma ruficeps
AGCGAGCACATGATGGCAATGGGCCGGGGAGGGGGATCAAGCACAGTAACAAAAACAGCAAGCAGAGGTGTGTCAAGAGAGAGCAACAATTTGGGAAGGCGAAAAGAAAAAAAATTAAAAAGTGAATGCATTATACAATATATTAAAAAGACGAGGCATGCACAACATGGGGTGGCTGGGTAATTACCTGGCCTAGTGGCAAGTCAGTTATTTTGCCTCGGTAAGTTTTAAAAGTAAAGAAATGTCATCACAGGACACGTGCTTTGGAGCTTCGTCACATCGGCTGGCACAGCAGGGCAGGAGCGCTCAGGGATTAGCACCTGCACAGGGACTGGCACTGGGCTCCAGCCCTCATGCTGCAGCTACACATCATGCAGAGGCCAGCAGAGCACTCATGGAGAGGGAAGGACCACCGGAAAAAGAGGGAGCTTCAAGCACATGCTTAAGTGCTGTCCTGAACTGGGAACCAAGCCTTACCCAGTTCATCCAGTCCTACACTGACTTCAGGCAAGCAGGAGTGAGTAAAGCTACTACTTGTGCACATCAAGTAACTGCAGGATTGCAGATTCTAAATCTGTTTTAGAATGTAGACCCATAGCCTGGCATCTGTTGTTCCCTCCAAGAAAATGGAGCACCTTTCTTTCCTTTAATAAAGTCTTACACCTCAACAGGTACAGTAAATGCATCAAACCTTGAAAAGTCAATAAATAATGTAGGCTGTTTTGGTAACAGGGATGATGCAACAAGCCATCAATAAATATTTTACAGGTTCTAGTTAACAGCATACAAATAGGGTTAATTACATTTTTAAGAGGAGCCAGCAGGATGAATAAAACATGCACTGGCTTTGGTTAAATAGCAGTGTCCTAGATAATTAGTGAAAAAGTCAAGATTCAATTGTGAAAAACACAAGAGTTTCATTTCAGAAGGTTATTTTTTGACAGACCTGGACTCTCATTTCAACAATAATAAAAACAGTAAGAAAGCTAATAAATAAACTCTGCAGGACAAATAAACACTGCAGTATAAATTAATTGTTCAAATTACTTTCCAGGCAATACTGATGCTACAAAGAGGGCACTTGTTTAATTTCTAGAACTGCCCTGGCTCTGCATTAAATTTCATTGTGAATTAAAACAACCTCCTTTACTATTTTAAGAAAAAGGCATTTAGAAAAATTTTAGTGGTCTAAATTTCAAATCAAAGAGGAGGCAAGAGCCTTTTTAATATCAATTTTAAAACTTTTAAGAAATCATAGAAGAGATGCAAGGGACTTCTACAGATCAGCTAGACCAACACCCTGCTCAAAGCAGGGTCAACTACAGCAGTTTGCTTGAGACTCCATTCAGGCAGGTTCACAATATCTACTAGGATGGAGAACCCTGTTGTGGTGTTAGACCCTTCTCTGGTAAATAAATTTTTCCTTATGTTTAAACGGAATGTCCTGATTTTCAATTTGTGCCCATTGCTTCTTATCCTTTCACTGGGCACCACAGGGAAGTTTCCCTCCACCTTCTTTACCTCCCACATCAGGAATTTATGCACATGAGTAGGATCCTCTGGGCCTCTTCTTCCCTCCCAAGCCCTCTCATGTCTGGAATTAACAAGTCCCATTAAACCAAACTCAACAGAATGGCAAACATTTATACCAGCTAGTAGTCACCTGGTGAGTCTTCCTTGACTCATGTTCAGAACTGTACATATAAGTAGTCAAAATTCAAATTAAAATGCAGGTGTGACCATCTTTACCAAGTGGAAAGCATCAAACAGGTCAGGAAGTCACCCTTGTTTCATGTCTTGTAATTTCACTAAGTCTTGGCAAAAATGTCAGATATAAGTTTGCTAAGCTCAAGCAACTAGTACCATCTGCTTTTTGCAGAGAACAGGCCAGGATCTCCCTGAAAAGGATACACTGTGTGTTGAGGAAGCTGAACTGACCCCTATCACTCAGCCAGGGAAGGTGCTGGGTGCTGCTGTACTTGCATTCATGTCACATCACAATGTCATGTCAGCAAATCACAGGGCTGGGCACCATGTCCCTACCTGGTGAGATGTACTGTGCCACTGAGGGCTTCATGCTGCGATGAGCACAGAGACAGGATGAAGAGATGGGATGCATTTTGCACATGCTCTCAGCTCTGTAGTCAGCCATTTACAAAGCTCTCTACTTTTCCACAAATAACACATACAACACATGAAATCTCTCAGCAGTGGAAATGCTAAGGAGCTCTACTTACCATTGCAGCTGCAGCTGTCTGGTTCACCTGGTGTTGAGCTGCCTTGATTTTGGCTTGCAGGTGTGCAGGGGGATGAAAGTACTTGCATTTCTCCCAAGAGCATCGACCTTTNGCATTTCTCCCTAGAGCATCGACCTTTGATGTAATCCATGCAAACTGTAACAGTATTTTCATTTGTGTCTATCATTGCAATATCTATAGGGTGAGCATAGCGGCAATCATTCTCACCACGTGTGCAATTTCCACGCTGAAACTCTCGACAAACCTTAAAAGAAAGTCACATGGTTGAGCAGAACATCAAGTTATTTTCCATTCAGTATTTTCAACACAGAATATCAGTTCAGTTGGCCGCATTAAACCATGTGTATGTTCTAAATCCATGCTCATCTGGGGGAGCACATATATCAATAGACAGAGGGGCAACTGGTATTACTCACAACTGTCTCAGGGGATGAAAAAAACCAAAAGGTTAATAAGGCCAATTACCAAACGCAAGTTAAGTACAGAATTTGTACAGAATGGAAAGTGACCCCAGAAAATCAATGTCATTTTGACAAAACTTTAGCAGCGCAGGATTCCTCCACTGCCTCTAAAGCTTAAATGTTAGTAATTCTGCCATTCATGTCTCACCTGGATTATGTATTTGTTATGGAGCACGCTCTTGGCTAGGACATTTAATTCTAAATGCTGTTTTCAACAAGTACTTTTTCTTAAACATGAGATGCCTCTTTCACTTAAGTAGTCTCCCTGCCCTTCACAATAAAACCCTGACCCTGGCATTATGTGACAGCACATTTGATCACACAGCAATGTGTTTGAAGGCTTTGCCAAAATTACTAGTTGCACTAGGATCTCACAGATCCTCGTAAGCTATGACCGCTGAAGCATCAGAGGCAGAGGAAAAGGTCTCACAAAAGCTCTACAAGGTTTCTTTTCTGAGGACTGCAAGAAGTTGTTGAATAATGCAGCAAGTGGTGTAGCTCACGTACCAATGTGCAATCAGACAGTGTGGGGAAAGGTGAGATGTCAGCAAGGCAAGATAAAGTACATGACACAAAACAATGTGTTTTGAAATTACACCCTTCTCTGCTATCTTCCTGTCTTATAATTTACACCTGCAGGGGCCTCTGAATTCAGGTTCCCAGCCCTTATCTCCTGCAGAGTCTCTGCTTAGGGTTTGAAAGACATTTACAAGTCCTCCACCAGTAAGTCCCAGCATGTCCAGCCAGCTGGAGAGGGAGAGATGTCTTTCCAAAACCCTAAACTCACCATTCCCATCAGTGTAATACTTAAAGCTTTCTCTAAAAGCTCAATAAGCCCATCTCTAGAAAAGGGAAACATCTGTTACTGCCAAAACATCTCTCAACCAACAAAGTTTAAGGGCAGACCACCTACTTGTTTTTTGGGTTTTTTTTAAAGCATGGCAGATCACATACAAAAAAAACAATCCTAACCCTGCTCTAATACCCACTGATACCAGAAGAGTGAGTTTTCCCAAATTTCCAAGGATGTGGGAAAAGGCCCCACAAGAGCATCTGCTCTGGCAGAGAGCAGCAGCCCTGTGCTAGGAAAGCTGCAAGTTAAACTCTGTACTGTGCTGCATCAGGTCATTTTAGCAGAGAGCAACAGCTGGGATCACATGTCCTGTTCATCCCTGTCAGCAGTATTGTATCAGATGTCCAAATACCTCCAGTTTATCCGTACGCATCAGTTTCTGCCCAGCAGAGCCTCCCGGTACTGTAACAGTAGGATTTCCAGAAACCAGGACAGGAGTATTTGGTAAAAGCTCTGCAGGAACTAAGCCCATCCCAGGAGAAACATGACTCAGGTAGGGACTAAAAGCCATTGTGGGGCTTGTTGCAAGCGATGGAGTCACAGGAAACGTTGTCTGTGTATAGAGAGAGGAAAAACAAAGTATTAGTTAAAAAGCTCTGTCTTGGATTACCCATCAAAGCCTTGCATCACACTTCAATCCTTTTAGACAATTTGATTAGCCACATCAAAATGCTGTGCTCTCCAATCTATTAATTTATTGCCATTTATTTGTGATCCATTCGCTTCTCCTGACTCACAGATTTGTGACTCATCCTGAATACAAGACATCTTCATTTGCCAGATCAAAGCATATTAATGATCTTTATAGTTTAATGACACAATTAAGGATTTCATGCCAGCAATTAGGGCAGGCCCAAATGAAACAGACTTCTCATTCCCAAATAGATGTCTCAGCTTCTTTATGCTTACACTGCAATGCCATTGAGAGATTTCCAAGGTAAACTGCAGCTTCAGGACCTGGAAGCAGGTAACCCCATGAGCTGCACTGCTGCATCCACCATCAGTCCGCCCTGAGCTCCATGTTAGCATGGCCAGTGGGCCTCAGGTTAGACCAAAGGCATCGTTCAGTCAGGTGAGGTCTCTGCTGCAGTATGCTCAGTTGGTCAGGCATCCAGCACATCTGGGGTTGGTTTCGGAGTGTCAACAGACTCCAGGCAAAAGCCATTTTGCAGAAGGATCTAAGCCTGTGCTCCATGTGAATGGCAACAAGAGGACACCAAACTCATTATTGTCACAACATGCCAGATCTCATAGCTTTGGCAAGAGCAGGTGAGTCTTGGGCTTGAAATAGCAATGACAGTGTACCAGATGAGATGGCTCAGGTGGACGAGTGTGAGGTCCAAGACCCCACCTGTGCTACAAGGAGCCATGTTCTCTTTGGGATAGAGCAACAGGCCATAAAGTTCTCTACCACTTCAGCTCCCTACATTGCATTGGGCAGGTCCTCTGAGTGCAGCAGAGCTTCAGTGCTGGGGGCCAGAAGCACTTCCCTGACCTGAGCTGCTCCAGCAGCGGTCATCTGGAAAGGGAGCTACTATGCTGCAGGCAGGCGAGCACAAGGCGCCTAAGCAGATGCTGAGTTTAAAGTCTGGGACTAGCCCCTATAGCCAGGGAATTTGTGAGGTTTTAAAGTTCCAGATTCAAAGTATTCTTGGGAATGAAACCAATTTCAGCTGATGAAAAACTCTACCTGCCCCCACTGAAGATGAGAGCATGCATGGCAGCACTCCTGCTCCTGTAGCAGGGGCTCGAGCACCCCCCAGAGAAAGCAAGCTGAAACTTGCAACCATTTTTATTTTCTCTCCTGTCACCTGCTCCACTGTGAACTCTGGGTTCCGGTTAAAGCTGCTCACATTAGCAGGTATCTGTGATATCATCCTTGGGAGCTACAGCCTCTATTTGGCAATAAATACAAGTGTGCTTACACAATGGCCTGGGGCAGTTTTTTGGCCATACACATAATTCCCTCCTTTCTTTTGTTTTGGTACTTCTAGTCCTGTGAACTTCTAAAAGAAACCACCTATGGACAGTGTGTTTCTCAATAGCATCTTCATCCTGGTACTTTCATACTTTGCTTGTTGCAATGTGGAAGCAGTTAAACCACAGTAACCCCAGCCAACTGTCCTAAACCAGCTTTAACTCAACAGTGCCCCTTCCTAAGGTCAGTGACAGCAAGCAGCTCCTGAGCCAATGGGATAGGGAATCGTTGACAGAATATATCCCATTTTCTCCTCCTCAGCTCCTCAGTGAGAAGACAGCTTCCTTCATCAGTGGTGCTAGATGCTTTAAGTATAGCAGAACCAAATAATTCTCTTTCTGGGAGGGATTTCCAATTTTCCTCCTTGTAAGCCTTAGTCAAGCACTGCTTCAGCTGTTGGAAGACTTCAGCCACTAAAGCCAGAGATCCCCCAATCCACAGCCCTTTATTAAATAATTTTCTTTTATCTTTTAATTCTCTATGGCTCCCAGACATTTTACACCTTCTGGTGCTAAAAAAAAAAAAGCTCTTTAGAATTTTCAAAGCTGTGACTCCCTGAACACTTCAGTGAGAAGGCAGCATCTATTAGACTGTTTTCTTTTGTGCAAGTACCAGTAATTACAATGGTATCTGCTGAACTTCCGTCACCATTTGCACCATAAATGCTATTTTAAGGAGCTTCTTCCACCTGGCCAGTTTGCACAGGTTATAGTGGGGCCTGACATGTTGTCAGCATTTGTTTTATGTACCCACAGTAGCCCAAACCTTGCAGTACATGTGGCTTGCACAAATGTGTGGGCAAACCTACCTTATGTTTTTCAGCACCTAATACAGCAGAAGTATTCTGACTGAGCAGGTGCGGCACAAACATTGCTCCAAAATGCCAAGAGATCCTTTAAAGCAAGACTCTCCTCCTTGGGTTCAAATACAGCCAGCAGCCAGGCCAAGGACCTCACTGGTTTCTGAGACAAAGGGAAGATGTTCCTCTCACTGCTGAAGGAGGGATTTGTGCAGACTGGGAATGCTGGGGGCTTGCAACACCTCACACTGTGTGAATTCACCTGAAACATTCACTAAGAGATGATATACTAGCCTCTTCACCAGAGTGAAAGGGGTCCACTACAAAGGTGGAAGCAGGACCTGCTCCCTGAAACACAATCCCCCATCTCCCTCAAAAGCAGTCCCTCTTCTCACTGGGAGCAATCAGCAAGGGCTAATGGATCCAAACACAAGCTGAAGTGAGTGGAGAAAAGATGTGCATGAGGAACAACTGAGTAGTATGATCCACTTGTGATCCTGGAGACCTGCAGAGTGATGAGGTTTTATTGCTGCTGCTATTTGCTCACCCTTTTCCATGCCCTGACATCTGCTGCCGTGTTCCCAAGGTTTCGCAAGCGCTCCTTCTGCCCTCCTGCACCATGTGCCTTCTTCCCTGATTGGGAGTGACAGTTGTGCTCCACACCCTGCCCGCAGGCTGGGGCTGACACTCACAGCCAAGCGGGTGCACAGCCAGGGAACAAGCCGACCTCACTCAACATATTAGACCTACAAGAGCTGGGGTTTTAAGTCTGGAGTGTCCGAAGCACTCTGAGAACTGTGCCTTTGTGAGCTGGCACCATGGAACCCTGTATTTATTGTGGCTGATGAGGGGAAAAGATGGGCTGTGCTCACTGCCAGACCCAGCTGCCTGTCTTGGATTGGGAAATCCAGTCTGGCTCATGCATCAGTACCAGTAATAGGGATGCTGCCAGTCAATTCTTTCCTCTACATCTGTGCAGGTCCCCCATGTCCTCAGGGAATGTGAGCAAATTTCCTCCTTGCAGCCAGAACCCAAATGTAATTTTTACTCCAAACAGCCCATCCTCAACATGGCTCCTGTCCATCTCTTGTGACAGCTGTGCTGCTTTTGGCTGGGATACACTTAATTTTCTCCACAGTAGCTGGTGTAGAGCTGTGGTTTTGATTTGTACTGGAAACAGTGTAGATAATTCAGGGATGTTTTTGTTGTTTCTGAGCAGTGCTTACACAGGGTCAAGGGCTTTTCTGCCTCTCACCCCACCCAACCAGTGAGTTGACTATGGGGAGCAGCACAAGGAGTTGGGAGGGGACAGAGGACAGCTGACCCCAAATGACCCAAGGGATACCCCAGACCGAATGGCATCATGTTCCTGATATAAAGCTGTGGGAGGAAGATGAAGAGAGGGACAGGAGACCTGACAGAGCAATATTATGGCTGTACACTAAAAAAACCAAACTCTCAACTTAATTGCTGGTGTGCTCTAGGGCAAAACAGAAGGATTGAAAGTATCAGCACTTACTCCTGCTGCCCCCCTTAAAGCTCTTGCTAATTCAGGAAATACAGAGACAGGTTTCCTTGCAAATTAACTTTTATAAATCATAGCATAGAGACACTACCAGTAACTCCTGTGCAGAGGGAAACAGGTTACAGTGCAGCAGCAAAGGGTTCAGGCTGGTAGCAGCTCACAAGACAGATTTACTGAGTATTAAAATGCTTGTAAGAATAATAATAATTTTAAAAAGCTGAAATGGCTGTTATGAGAACACATCTCAGGGAGAGGCTTGCCAAGGATTTTGACAGCTCTGAGCTCCTCACAGACCTCCAGCAAGGAAGCTGTTGGATTGAAGGTGTGAGCAGAGAGAGAGAATCATCCCAGGGAGGGACATTTATCACCACTGATGACAACAGAACCTGGAACAGCTAATTTTGTTAACAATCTAGAAGTTGCATTTGATTTGGCTAGCAGAAATTGTGCTAAAGCTAGAGAAAAAACACAGAGTGGGTGTGAAGAGGAAGGCAGGGGAGCGGTTGGTGTTTTGTCAAACACAAGCACTGTCTCAGCCAGGAAGTGTTGATTCTGAGTTACCTCAGACCCTAAAAAAGGGAAAGCCTGAAAATGAGAGGCCCACTGTAAATACAGAGGTGTTGATAGCCTGAAGGGAGGGAGACAGGTCACTGCTAAGCAACTATATATGGAAAGCACACAAAAAAAAATGGCAGCTTACAGTCTGGTGACAGAAACTGAATATAAAGATTGCATACTGACAAGATTGAAAACCTTGATATTAAAAACATAGTTAATGCTGTCAGAAAACCCAAAAATCTGTGTTCCCCTCCAATGTAACTGCATGGGGCTGGCTGGCTGCAAAACCAGCCTCCAACATGAAGGCTGAGCATGCTGGAGTAAATCCAATGAGCCAAAGCATCCAGCTACCTACCACCACAGATGCTCATTTCCCTAACCAGACTGCAAAGACACACTCCTAGCTCAAAGGATCTCTCATTTGTGGGCTGCTGTAAAAGACAGGTGTTAACAGCATTGTCTCTTGGCAGATACCAGCTCCTGGGTGGGCCAGGGTACGCGTATTTATTCATTCCTAGTGTGCCTTTGACTAGAGGCTGAGATATAAATCAGGTTTTTGCTGCATGGAACAAATGCCTGTGAAAATCACCTGTTGAAATCAGCTCCAGAACTTGCTCCAAGCATCAATGGCCAAGCAAGTTGCTCACCCTCTGCTTTAACCCCTCCATCAGCACCAAGGAGGGGCAGCAGAATTCTGCTGCCCCAGGAGGGGAAAAAGGGCTGGGTTAAAGTATGGGCTGTCTTCAGGGACACAGGTGACTCAACTATCAAGATAGTCCTGTCTACAAAGACCTTGACACGAAGAAAAGATGAAGAGCTTGAAAACAAAGAGAGGAAACAGCTTCCCTAGGCAGCAGCAGAGGCAGCTGCAGGGCAGGAGCAGTGGCAGGTGGGTCACCACTGCTGTGCTCCATCAACAGCTTGTTCAGGCACTAATGGGGAAGCACCGGGCAAACCAGTGCCCTGCTCTACCACATCACTTGGACCCTGGGCTGCAGCACCTCCATGGTCAGCTTCAAAAGTCTGTCCCCCACACTGCTGCAAAGGGATAAAGCAGTATGGAGAGGGTGGGGACTAGGCCCAAGGTGCAGCACTTTTGGGGTGGTCTTGCACTGGCACACACAGGACACAAAGTGACCATATCTGAGAAACCACACATAACATTTACCAAAGTAGTTCTTCCTATCAATGTCAGAGCCAAGCTCATAGACAGACACCATTTCAGGAAGCCTGGTGAAAAGCTGCTTTGTCAAGTGCTGGTTTGGTTTGGATTTGCTGGGGGTTTTTGGTGGTGGTGTTTTTTTGGTTTTTTGTTGGTTTTTTTATTTGTAGCTTTTCTGGTGAAACAGCACTTTAAAATGTCTAAGCATGCAGCTATTGTTTGGAGCTATTAAGCATGCTGTTTCAAATCCCATCTCTGGCAAGCATCCCAATTAAGCAGGCATCCTGTTGATGTGGCTTTCTGACCACATGTTCTGCTGCTGCATCAGATGCAATACTTTCTGCTTTGCTGAATTTCATGTGTACCCAGGAGGCCCCACTTCTCATTTAGAGAGAAAAAAAATCCAAAAGCCAGCTTCCACTGACAGCATCTTTGAGAAATCAAAGGCAGTTGAAAGAGCAATCTCGTTTGTCCCAAAATTGGTGTGGAGCAAGTTAGGCCACAGGAATCAGACCAAGAGCTTGTTTAGTCTGAGTAAAGTGTGGGAAAGCACGAAGGGAGAAGTCACTGCAGAACAAATTTTTATTTTTCTTCTTTGCCCATGTCTCAATTTAGAAACCAAGGGCCTTTCTCATCAGATAAGGTTACCTCTGAAATGAGAGCACTAACCAGACAAACCAACACATTCAGTCTCAGAGGCAATTTAAAATGCAGGAATAAAAATTAAGAGCATACTGGACCTACAAGATTGCAGTGGGAAGATGGGAACTTTCCAAAGAGGAAATACCAAAGATGCTTTGACTAGGCAGCCAAAGAGCATCCAACCTGAATTCCCTACAGAGGAGAACTTCAAATAGGAAGGGTTTGCTTTTGGTACAGGGCTTGGAAACCAATGCCACTATTTTGTGAGAATTCAGGATTTCCTTCTGATGTAGACATACTTTCAAGCTCCACAAAAAAGAGGTCCAAGAGTACAGCAGATAAGAGCCTAAGGCACTGCACAACTAAAGACCTTTTCTGTGGACAATTTTCTCTTCTGTCTCACCTTTCCATCTTCAAGATTGGAAGAATAAACAGCATTTTCCTAGCTTATAGGGCAGGGCCAAGATAAAACTACTAGCAGACACACAGGATGATCAGAGTGATGGCAAACATGGAAAAGCCCCCAAAACACAGGAGGAATATGCCAGACTGAGGAAATGGCTCAGTCTGGTGGCAGACCACCATCATGAAGGGACACTGGCCAGCTTTCCCTGCTGAAACAGGGAAACCTCCATCACAAGCTCTTACACCAAACATCACAACAGCCTCCAACAAGGAGGAATCCTTCACTGTTCTCTGATGAGAATAAACCAGAAATATCTGAGCTTTTCAAAGCTGGGGTGACAGATGCTGTGTCCCACATGGACAGAGAGGCCAGGCACTGTAAGTGGGACACCAGGAGGCCAAGTTCAGGCTGGTTCACAGACTTGACACCTTCAGGCTAGAAGAGCTTGTCTGAAGGATCTGGCCAGTCCTCCCATGTGGCATAGCACAAGGAGCCTCACCCAACTACAGCACACTAAGTGTACATTGTCCCAGGAAAGACACTTAGCCCCAGTTCTAAACTGAGAACTCCTAATTAACTCTCAGTGCAGCTTATTCACATCAGCATTGAAGAGCTGCTTCAAGACCTCTGACAGTTCTTAAAATATACATTGTGACAGACTAAAACTCAGCTGACAAATGTCAGATACACCAACCAGCAGACAAAAGCCATCCTCTCCCTGGCATAACAGGGTTCTCCAGCCTGAAACCTGTTTTAACTGACAAGCAAAAGCAGGGACAAGCAGTGAAAGCTTCTCTGAACTACCTGCTCTGCAAACACCTATCTCCCACAGGCTTCCCTTCCTACCTGAAGAGAAGCAAATCTTTCCTGCTCTTACTCTAAATCAGCACTACTGTGAAAAACAAGTGACAGGGCTGTGACATTAGCACAATTCTCTGCTGGGACAACTGCAGTGAAATGGGTCTCACTCCCAGACATTAAAAAGGATTTAAATCTAGGTAGGGTTCATCTCCCCCAGTTCTAGTCCAACAGTGCAACACATCTAGTCCAAGGGAGTCAGCGTCATATCAGTGCAAAACAACTATCCAAAACAGGATCCACTGGAACTGAGTCACTCAGAACTTCTGGGATGTACATCAATCAACTTATCAAATAAGCAGCTGGTGGTAAGACCCTTCCACTTGAAGCCCTGAATCTCACAACTCTTGAGTTATCTGAGGAAAAGAGAGACACAGCTTGCAAGAAGATGCAAAGGTAGCATCAGACACCCCTCTGGAAGATTCTGCCTGGCTCTGTGCAGCACAGACATCGGCCTGAGCTCAGGCACAGGGCTGGGGCCTCCATGAACAAACAGGGAAGGAACAGGGAGCAGTGTGAACCCAATGGATCCAAGGCTGTAACTCACAATTGGCTGTAGCTGCGCGCCCGGTAGCATGAACTGCATCTGCTGAGCAAACATGGCTGCAGCCGTCTTCTGCTGGATCAGGTTGTTGCGTCCATTTATTTCAAGTTGTGTTTTTAAATGTGGGGGAGGGTGGAGATATTTGCAGTTCTCTCGGGTACACCGGCCCTAAAAAACATAATGGAACAGCATTTCAGTGAATGTAACACCCAGGGCAGCCAGAGAAATTTAATTAAGGATTGTTTGGGTTACTGGAACAATACAATCATCGAGGCAGAGGTAGCTTGGTAGCTACTGTGCCTCTTTTGTGATTTTTCTACAGTAGGTGAAGAGAAGAGCAACATGACTTCTGCAGTAACACTAACTGAATACTATCAAGCTAAACCAAAATGTCAGGCTTCCTGATGTTAAAATGATTGTTGTAAGAAAAAGCCCAAAACAGTCTAACACAAACACCAATACTTTCAGAAGTTAGTGGCAACAATTCCAGAAATAACAACAAAAATTCCTTGTTTCCTTGTGTGTTGCTTTTCCCCTCCTTCCCAACACCAGACCACTTAATTGGCCCCAGCAACCAGACAGCAAGAAACAAAATTGTCTCCACCACTTCCCCAGCTGCACTGGATAAAACTTTAAGAGGACAGCTCTGTAAGGCAGCACCTCTGATCCACAACATGTGGGTACCCTGAGATGCTGAGAACTGGAAGTCACAGGAGGAAGAACTGAAACGATTTTCCCCCTTCATGCTTTCATTTGTCAAAAGTGATGTGTGTTGCATCACTGACTCCTTCCTCCCTGCAATAAACAAGCACTGGCCATGCCAGTGGCTCCTAAAAAGCAAGAGATCACTGATGTTATCCCTACAAATCAACTGAGATCATCACTTTAAAAACACATATAAACTGTGCCTTACTTTAATAGTGTTTGCAAGTAGACATAAGAAGATAGATATCAATACATCACTAAATAAGAAAGCTACTAGCAAATGTTGTCATTAAGATGAAATAGTTCTTGAAAGATAAGGATTTTTCTCCCCCCTTTCTTTTTTAATTTCTTCCTCAAGAAACAAGAGACATACAGAAAACATGAAATACTTAATATAACTTTATGCAAAAATGGTGATTTTTTTTGAGGAACAAATTCTTTTGAGCTATTCAAAGCCTATTAAAATAAGACCAGACCTGGAGGCCACAGAGCTGTTCCATGACAGATAATTAATAACAGTTCCTGCAGCCAGCAAAGGCACAGGACCATCCATTACCCAGCCTGTCCCAGGCACAGTCGTAAAGGGCTGGACATGGAGTTCTCAGTCTCAGTGTAATTAAATTTTCTTTCCAAAAGGGGCACATCAGATGACTCCATGTCATGGGTTAACACAGTTTGTGTTTTAGTTCAAGAGGAGTACTGCTCTGTAAGGACCTGTTAATTTCCTGTGGAAGGGACAGGCACCTATTGAGGCCAATTTTTAGATACTGGCATATTGCTTAACCACTGAGGAAGCTGAATGTGACTTCGGGAATACTATATAAAGTCCCAATAGGGTCCAAGCCAGACCTTTTCCCTTCCGGCTTGCCAACAGGTAACAACCGGGCTGCCTGGGGCCGGCTCCATAGAGCAGCCTAGGCCAGCCAGGCCTGCTGCTCCCCCCTGCTGGGGGNGGGGGGGGGGGCGCCCTGGCCATGCCTCCGGGCCCCTATCAGCTGCTGGCAGGGGAGTGGGAGGCTGCAGCTTAACTACCGCCCTCTCCCTCCGGCCGAGAGAGATGTTTGCCCCTGATAGCAGCTCTGGGTTTGGCTGGGCTGGCCCGCTCCGATGCGGGCCCCTCCTGGGGCCTGCGCACTACCCGGCTGGGCTCTGCTTCTGCCGCCGGCCAGGCCGGGCCCATCCCATGAGACCAGGGGTGGGCAGGAGGCCCCCCTCTTCCTTCGGTGACTCCCAGGCAGAGAAGAAAAGGAGGGGGAAAAGCCCAGCCGCTTTGAGATCCCTTGGTCTGAGAGGCTGCCGCCCAGAAGATATCATGTAACTACTGCAGGCCCTGGGCAAGATATTAGCTTTTTTTCTTGGCACAGATGAAACTTCCAAAGCTTTAACTCTTCTTTAAGTGAGAGAAACGGCTAAATTAGAGACATGTAAGGGGACAATATGAAAATATCAAAGTCAGTGAAAGAAGAGTGACTCCTTAGGTAGAAGAGATGACAAGTTGCCTTAGTCCTAGGCTGAAAATCTCTTATAAGTTGTAGTAACAGACTGTAATATGAATATGCTAGAATATTCTTTTAAATCATAAACAATATGAAATGGGGAAAATGGTTGTTTAGATTTGTGGATTTAAGCAAAGGTATTTGTAATTGATTGAGTAAATACTGAATTAGTAGCTGTGATCTTGTGATCCTATGAGATGTTTGAACAGAGAGAGAGATCTCTCTTCACTTCTTCACTGGTGCAAAAGACTTCTTATCTCTCTGTCCCATGAGATGAAGAAATCTTTTGCATTTGAACTGTTTATTTTTAAATTGACACCCCAGTATGCATGAGTTTATGGCCCATATGTAGTTACGAGAAAGGCTACGTGATATGAGAAGTCCACAACTGCAGAAGCTCCTGGGTGGCTGCTTTTGTGAGAGTTAAGAGTTATAAGTAGACTGTTCCTTCTGGTAGGAAGTTACCACAACAAATCAAGAGAGACTTCTCTCTCTAAAAAAGACTGAATTAAAAACTATTTTATAAGTAGTACTGACCTAGAGTTCTAAGTTTTGTCTCTTTATATTATTTGTGAGAAAGTGAACATTTGTGGGGAAAAAAAAAGTGTTTTCAAAGTTTCATTTTGATTCTCATTTTCTTCTTTTAGTGTGTGTTAATAAATCTATCTTTGTACCCTTTAAGTTTGGCCTTTGCTTTTCTCCTAATCCTATCTCACAGCAGAAAAGACACTCAAACCACTACACTAAATTTGGCAAACGTGAAACCATTACACCCCATGTACCTGTGCCCCTGTTAGCAGGATCACGTGCAGCAGAGCTGTAACCCCATACAGGTCCACAAGGATACAGCTGTTACATACCACTCACCCGAGGCTCAGGTGGGAACCTCCTGGGATCAGCCCCTAATGCATCCAGGATACTCCCATGGGGATTCTTTAAGGCTTTTGCAAACATACAGGTGGAACCACTGGACAGTCCAAGTACCACTGCAAAAACTCAACACCGTGACCCACTGCAGGGGCTGGTTTTGAATCCCCAGCATACCAGGTCGCTGTAGAGCAGCCTGAGATTTCCAAGCTTTACTCTGCCCCCCCTTCCTGGTGGGCATAACAGCATCACTGGGGAGAGGGCTGCAGAGCTTGACTGCAGCTTAAAAGGGGCTGTTTGACATGTGTCATGGGAACAGGCTCCTCTCTTATCTACTTCGAGGAGATCAGAGTTAAACAAAAGGCAAATAATTCAATGCAAGAAATGATGGGCTAAAGCCAGTGGGACAGGAAAAAAAAAACCACTTCCAAACTTTAGCAGCCTGGCTTGGTGGAATGAAACTCTCTGCCCTGCTCCTAAAAGAGCCCAGTGGCTCCCAATAACCCAACTCCAAACGAAAGAGGCTTTTAAATGTTATTGTTTTGGCTTCTCAGCAATCCAACAGCCCCAGATCCCCAGCAGTGAATTAATTGCTAACAGGCCCTGAGGACACAAATCTTCATCACCAGAAACTCTCTCACATCTGTTTGAAGTGAGGGTAAAATAAATGGCAGCTGGCTGGTGCTCAGACACCATTGCCACTACAAAGAAAATAAATGCATTAATCTGCAAGGAGAACACTCATCAGTACTGGGCAGGTCTGTGTCATCTTGCTCATGCTGCACCAGACCAGGCCTCTCTACAGCCTTTCCCATCATCTGGGACCCAGCAAGAGTCCAGGGTTCAGCCTCAGAGCATAGCTGCAGTGTCCCACCTCCACAGCTCCTGCAGGGCTGGCTGCTGACCAGCTGTGGGGAGCAGACCCCAGGGAACTACAGGCTGCCCATGGTCAGGCAGCAGCTCGATTCTAAGCTCCAGCCTCCACAGGCTTACACATCAGCCTTAGAAATTCCTCCTGACTGTAACGCGGCACAAGTGCTTTGGGTTGGGGAAACACTTATTTCTACCAAATTTGGAATAAATCCATGTAGATGTTTCTACATTGCAGGAATGGAGAAGAGGGAAAAAAGAACTACTTTTTTTGTAAATGATACACAGTTGACTTCAACTTGAGAAGGACTTTGCTATTTCAACTGAAATTGTGAATATCATTGATACCAGCAACCCCACCTTGGTGTGAAGCTTTGTTCTACTTTTTTTTCCATCAAAGCAGTTTAATTCCAACAGAGGGTTCTACAAACAGAATATTTTTACTACCAATAAAAGAACCACCATAGAGCATGAGGCATTCATCTTACAGAGTCTGTAAGCTGAAACCAGTGCCCACACAGTGCTACTGGTTTCAAGGACATGTATTTGTAAGAAACAGAGCTGTGCAGATGCTGCTACAGAGCAAAGGCTGTGAAATGCTGTCAGTCAGGCCTTTGAGGGCTCAAGAAAGACTAAATGAATCACTGCTACACTCATTTAAACCCATGCCTTTGGTCTAACTCTTCACCAACACTTTGATCCTGAGCACCATCAACCACTGTGTTTCACTGGGGCATATTGGAAGTCACAGCTGAGTTACACTGCCCTCTCCAGCACCACAGTAAGTTCTTCATCTCTCAGACAATGAATTTTAGGAACTGGTGATGTGACAGAGTGACACAAAATGTTCCCAGCTTAGACAGCTTGCTATGTAACAACTTTCAAGATGTCTTGCTCTATAGTGATGGGCACCACTAGTACCCCCTGAACTCCAACACTGGTAGGGGTGAGCCCTTCTTCTACCCTTCCATCACAACACCCACAGTTCTTGGTACTTCCCAGAAACACACACCATCTTCAAGACCAATTTCAGCTCTACAAATGCTGCCAGAAGGACAAAAGAACTGCCATTTTTAACTCCTCAGTACCAGCTGCAACACAGCAGGGAAAGCAATAGGGAACTGGTAGCAAATCTGCTGTGTGAAAACTGGGCTGGGGATAAATAAGGACGACTCCATTTTATACCTGTGTGGCCTAGGAATACAACATGAAAAAATACAGCAGGAGTTAGGCCCCCAGTTTTGATGAGCATATTTATGCTACAAGGCACAGTTTTCCTGCAGGGACTAACTAGCTGTGGTTTCAGCATATCAAAAGCTCAGCATAGGACACAGGACAGTTCCAGGGTTGTGCACAGAAGACCAACTGAGACATTCTCCAAGCTCAGTGTTGCACCAAAAAGCACCATTAGAGCACCTGGAGTGGCCACTGCACGTGTTGGCAGGGACCTGGTGCTCAGAGAGGGATCCGTGCTGGTAAGCAGCATGTTGAGCCTGCTGGCACGAGTGCAGCCACCCTCCTCTAACTGGAAATTTGAAATTTGCTGCTGTCAATTTAGCCTGAGTACTGACTCCAGGACAGGCACATTCCCACCCTGTCCCGGGTGGCACACAAGCCTGCAGCCAGGGAATCACCACCCAGTAACAGACTGCTGCTGGCCTTGGTAACATGCTAAATATAGCTGTATTTTCTGGCTCCTCGCAAAATGGAAGGAGCCTGAAGGACCATATTCATCTGCTTCTTTGCCAACTACAGCCAGGAGGGAAAACCATATGGATTGCACTTTCATAGGCTTGGAAAATGGATATTAAAAATAAATCATTAAAGGATTTTATAAGAGTATCTTCTCCCCATTTCTTCCCACACACTCCCCCACCCCTACAGTAGGCTGCTGGCATGTGATTGACTCTGTGTTGCCAACTTAAGTCATGCTGTGATGGCGTATACTGTAAATGGCTGGCATCTGACACCAGCTAACGTGACAGCAGCTTGCACTGCAACAAAGCCAGCTGTTTAGAGTGCAGCACTGGTGGCAGCACACTGAAATCCAGCAGAAAAACCTGCATTACACCTGGCTGTGTGGAGTTTGCACCTTGTCATCTGCATCCTAGCTCAGAGGGATGCAAGTAAGAGCATTCTGGGTACTGCAGCAGCCTGGATGAAACTTCCCTAAGCATGTTGCACAAATTCTCTTCCCCTTGGCTGCTGAAGTGAGTTGAACTGTGCTGCAGAAATAAGGCTCTCAGCACAAACCCCAGTGCTTGCTCACATGTGCACCAGTAATGCAGTTTGCTACAGTCTCTTTAATCCCAGGCACCAGTGAGGGGTTCCAGACACACATTTCTGGTTTTAACAACTGCACACTATACCTCTCAATCATGAGCAGTTCTCATGTGAAAATCTTCAAGCTAATACAGCTTTTCACACACTGGAGGCTGCAGTAGGTTAGTGCCCTGACTGTGCAGTCTTTTCCACAGACACTGATGACATATGCAATGACTGACAGCAAAAAGAATGAAAAGAGACCAGGCAGGAAAGGATTTCCATGTTTTGCACAAAACCAGGCACCAAAACACAGCTTGTCTACATAACTTTTCTCCGCATGAAGCAGCAGATTTCCACCTCCCCAAGAGGAACTCAGTGGGGAAGCACATTCAGAGATGTGCTGGCCTTGCTTACTCAGTGCCTGTCGCTCCAGTGCTGAGG
This sequence comes from Cyanoderma ruficeps, assembly GCA_008694505.1. Classification (NCBI taxonomy): domain Eukaryota; kingdom Metazoa; phylum Chordata; class Aves; order Passeriformes; family Timaliidae; genus Cyanoderma; species Cyanoderma ruficeps. The sequence continues at coordinate 186,811 of VZDJ01000611.1, forward strand.
CATGAAACGCTCTCTGCTTTCCATCCCACTCACCACATGCACACAAAGGCTCCCTCCTGGCCATGGATCCTTGCTCCTGCCACAGCCTTGCATGGCTTTCTCATACACAATACAACCTCAACCACCATCCTGTCTGTCCCCCATTTGCAGAGCAGGCTGCAAATTCATGCCAGAGAGCATGAATTATCCAGCAACAGTGGGTGGAAAAAAGTGGGAAGCTCAGGGTTGCATCCCCAAGTCCATGCAGCACAACTAGGAACGTGTACTGAGCAGCACATGCTACTATCTACCCCTACTGCCACGTGCTCTGTAAGAAAACAGGGGTCCTGGGAGGCAGAGTTGGTACCTGATGCCCAAGCTCTAAGTCCTTCACCCATCCTATAAGGACTTGCAGCTTCAAAGTTACCCTTCCAGGACAGCATCACCTCTACTCAAGTGCTTTCTGCTCACTGCAGTTTATCCCTAAGCAACCTGCTCCAGGGCTGAGCATGTGGAATGCTGGCTGGATTGAGTGGCTCATCCTGCCAGCTCCAACGCTGCACCATGCTCCTCTTTCCACACAGGTAGAGAGCTGCACCCGAGGAAGGGAGATAGCTGTCCATCTCACTGCTGGATCAAACACCTTTCACTGGCAAATATCAAATAGCATGGAAATAGCATGTTTTCAAGTGGAAAACAAAGGAGGCTGGAGCTGACAAGTCAGTCTGATCATTAGCGAGTGTTACATCTCAGATAGATGTTCATGCAGCCCAGCTGTCACTCACTGCAGTTCAAAGCCAGCCCTGAACACACCTTTATCTGCAACTCCTTTCTATAGGCTAATGAAATTTCGGAAATTATGCTGCCAACTGAGTCAGTGAGAACTGCAGCCTTGCAACCTCTCTTGAACAGTGACCCTGGCCCAACACAGCAGGTAACTTCCACTTAAGAGCTTTCCTCCTAGCAGTGTTAGAGCAGCTCACTTTCATAGAGAAGTTTTCAAGTGTAATTATGTAGAAAACACTCCTTGAATATGTTCTCATGGAAGGCTGTTAGGCTCCTACAAGCATCCTAAAAAGCAGGTCTAGAAGAATCTAGTGAAGTGATAAATTTCTCATTGCCCCCAGAGATCACCTATTTTCTTTGTACCCATTACTTGTGTTTCCCAGACATAGGACTCCAACACATCAGTCTCCTCACAGCTGATTTTCAACTGTGGTTTTGCTCTACTTGCAACAGAAACCTAAAACTTCTGGTTTAGGCCAGAACAAGAATTATTCCTTTTTCCTTGAGGAAGGGCACATACTTAAAAGCTGTGGTCACATCAATCCCGCTTCCTTCAAATTGTCAGCTCTAGATCATGCAAACCATTCTCTTCCAACTCTCCCAGTACAGTCTCCAAGCTTTTCCTTAGGCTACTCCCCCAGTCCCTGCCGCTGTGGGTAACCTGCACGGGGCACTGTGTTCCACCTAACCACTGCCCAGTGCTATGCAGGTACACAGATCTTTTTCACATGTCCTGCAGATGACAGTGCTGCTTTTACATTCCTGCATGGCATTTTCTTTCCTACAAACAACGTAACATTCTTTGATTCACTCTCAACAAGCCTTTTCCAGAACTACTCCAGACCCAGCTATGCTGCACCCTGCATGAGGGCAGCTGATTCACTCCAATGCTGTATTTCATACGGCTTTTATTGAACTCACTCGCCTTTTTATGGATTACTTTTCCAACCTGTCAAGACTACCTGCAACTCCACATCTGGTTCTCTAAAGAGTGTCTGTAGTTCCTCCCAGCTTAAAGCACCCTACCAATTTAACAAGCATACTCTCTCTATTCCATCATTCAAGCCATCAGAACAAAACAAAACTGAACAGTCCTGCCAAGTACATCCTCCCAGACTGCCACTGAACGCAGTTTTCCAAGCTGTTGTGGATAGTCACATAAAAGTTTATCCTATGCTTTGTTCCCTGACTTGTTTGGAAGTGGATTTGTGCTGCGTCAAAGACTCCCAAACCTAATGCCAGCACTTCATTCTCACTCTCTGAAATAACTCATCTCAAAGGCTTTCCAGTTCTACTGCTTTTTCTGCTCCTTTTGGGACAGATCTTGGGATTCTGGAGAGTCCATGCTCTGCACCCCTCGCATGCCAGCAGCTCTGCTCATACAGTATTGGGTACGAAGAAGCTGGTAGTCTCAAGTTACTTGTAACAGCAATAAAAAATACAGCACAGCTGACTGCTGACATTTTTCAAATGCAGGTGTAACACCCATTTATAGAGAGCCCAGAGACTGCTGTTACGGTGAGGATCCTGCTGTGAATAGATCTTAGCTGGAAAGAAAAAGCAAAATGTATCTTCTAGTTAGCATTACCAGATGGGAATCAGCCTCGAAGGCAAGGGAAGCAACACTGATTTCCTACCATACAGAAGTTTCATTTTCAATGTGTGTGAATAAAAATGCTAGAGTTAAGGTTAATCTGGTAGTTTTTTGCTATGGATGATACAGACCCCGTGAAATGCATGTTCTAGCCAGGAAAATGCACAGTTCATGAATACAAAATTTGCTGGAAATAGAATTCCAACAGCCTATAAAGAGCACAAAACACAGTTTTACAGTATCTCTAGGATGAGTTTTGCCTAACATTGAATTTCCCACATTGAAATTCTGAGTATTAAGAGTCACCTCCCCAAGCCTGGCAGACAGATGAGAAGAAAACTGCTAAAACCACCCCAGGTGTTATTTTGGCCCAGTTCAGCTCCCCTGAAGTCACTTGAGAATCGTTTGCAGATTTTGTGCTGTTCTGAATGATGCTCTGAGCTGCAGCAGCAGCATGTCAGCTCTGACCCAGGACTGCTGAGGTGAAAAGGGACATGTCTTTTGTCAGGGTACAGAAGACAAGAGTCAGACCTGCCTTTCCACACAGCTGCAGTGGAAAAACCAGAATAGCTATCACAAGCTCCCAGCACTCTCAAGGCAGTCCGAGCTTGTCACTAAAACAGCAACTGAATTTCAGGGCTTCAATGAACCTTGGGTCAAGCCCTTTCCGAGCAAGCCTTGATTTTGACTGAAATAAGCGAACCTTGATGTTTTGCATGATTCCAAATGAAAGCAGGTGGTATTTGGCAGCTACGACAAGAGTTTTGGGTCCTTTCGAACTGAGAGCTCAAAGCAAAGCTCAAGGGCACATGCAAGTGGCAAGGCAGCTTGAAAACCCTTGAAGCACACCAAAGTCACACTGTTCACCCCACTGAAGGGAGGCTGATACACTTTCCACAGTCCCAGTCTACCCAGTTTTCCTCTCCCTGCAGCTGTGGGGCAGAGCCTTGGGAAGCCAACCAATGTTTGAACTTTAAAACCACAAAATGTTATATCTCTCTGCAACTTTAAAAGAATAGGTGACACAAACACAACCACTTCAGTCCAGGTAGGGTCTAGCTCTATGTCCAGGGAGGTAGAAAAATGCACAAGGAATGAAAAGCAAATGCAACAATCCCTGGCTCTAAGACACTGATGCTGCTCTTCGGCCTCCCACTGTGACTGTTCTGCTGGGATATTTCTGCTTTGCAGGGAAGACAGAAAGAAGGACACAGAAGGTAAAAAAAGCCAGCATAATTTTTGCAAAAGGTATTCAAGTCCAGAAAAAAAGCTGCCTACAGCCAGCTGAGGAGACTGCTGAACAAACACTGCTAAAGACCCGTAACACTTCCATCTCTTTGTCACTCTAGCCTTTGTCTGTGAAAGCCAACCTCTACCACAGACACAAACCAAGCTCAGGAGGATGTGCTGTGCTTGAAGGGTCTCTCCCATCATAGGACTGGAAAGCTGTCCCTTGCCACCAACACACAATGACCAACCCCTGTGGCATGAGGCCAAGCTGACAGGGCTTCTGTCATCTTCTTACTGCAGATTTGGACAGGTCACCACCAAAAGGCACGTAAGGGACAGCAGCACTTTTCCCGAGCAGGGGACATGCTTCCCACCACATGGCACAAACAGTTCAGCAGCTAATTTCACCAGTATATTAAAAATGTACACTGAGCACATCACAGCGCTTCCCTCACACCAGGGTAACAGAGTGATCAGGTGCAAATGCTGGGAACAAACAGATGCAGAGAGTGGCCAAGCCCTACTGCACATGCCAGTCCTTTCAAATAGTCTGTATAGAAGTACAAAGCACTTGGACAGGGGGGTTTGCAAGATCAGATGTGCTCTGCTGGAGCTCAAACATGCTTATCTAGGACTCGCTTAAAATCTGCAGCCTCAAAATGCTTGTCACGCTTGTTTTTGTTACATAGCTCAAAACAGAGCAAGAGACAAAAACAAAACAGAAAGCAGCATTTCTATGTCCTCACCTCCCTTTTTGGGTAGCACCTTAACTGGTGACAGCCACTCACAGCCATTGCCAATCACTTCAAACCACTGACCTCGGCAGGCAAATCCAGCTCCAGAAAGAAACAAGCTCGAGTACTATCACCCTGACATTTTAAAATATATTTTAATTAGAAACAGGGGGGACATGCAACTACTGCATTCCAGCAGACTCTAAGCAGCCACAGGCACTAGCCTAAATTCCCAAATCCTTATTCACCTGGCAATTAGGGAAGCTGAGAGCGGCTGTGAGTGAAGTTTTGCACATTGCTGAATACAGCAATGTTCCACTGAGTTTCCCCAGGACAGCACAAAGAGGTCATGGCTGTCCTCCTGCTTTCATGCAGGATTTTCATTCCAAGCTGTTTGTTATACTTGAAGGTTCTTAAAAACTCAGAGCAGTTATTTTGCTGGGGAAAAGCCCTGTAGCTCCTTCATTATATTTTTACATCTTGACAACTCTTTCCAGCTCTGTTCCCCTGCCAAGCTCTCTTCTTTGAGGCCAATGGCACGCTCTGTTATGCTCCATGAAAAAAGTATATTGATTTTAATGTTTTTGGTTTGTGGAACATTTTAGCTTGCTCCAAGCAATGGATAGTGTTTACCAAGCCCAAGAAATATATATTAAAAGAATATGGCACTGTCAAAGTATATTTTTTGAGTTGTAGAGCCACAGAGCAGAAAAACATGTTTATCTGAGAGATTACTACTTCCAGTAATAGCAATCTCATGCCACAAAAGACAGGAATAAAGACTTCATCAGGCTCTTTTCTTTTGCATCCACCAATACATTTTGATTATGCTACGTTTGTGAACCATATCGGTCTGTTACTACCACATATTTGAAATGAGGTTTAAACAGAGCAGAAGTATCACCCTTTAGAGTTCTGAAATTAGTATCTTTAATGTCTTCCAAGTATTATTCCACTTCTCTCTTAGGTTCAGGAATGTTAAAAGCACAATAAGATAGACTTCTTTAATACAGTATCAAAAACAGGCTCTCTCCAAGACAAGTAAGATTTTACAGACCTGCGTGGCCATAGACCTGCTGAAGGAAATGATCAATAACAATTACAAAAGAAGACATTTAGTGTCCAGTAAAGACAGTAGGTTTAAGAGCATGTTTAGCCCTGGGACCACTGCATGTACAGAGTAGGATGTAGAGTTGGCGACATTCAGCAATGTTAATATTCCTGTGGGTTTCAATGTGGAACTATTTCTAAGTTTAAAAAAAACAAAATCAATTCTACCTGGAAGATAGAACCCTGGCAAATCATTGATTTTTCTTCTATAATAAATTACAAAAAAAAAGCCCATGCCAGCTCTCTGGAACAATACTGCACAAGTACTCAATTTAAAAAACCACTACAAAACCCCAAAGAAAAACAAACCAAATTAAACTTCACATATGCTTTCTAACTTCTATCTCCCTCAATTGTGTCCCTCCTGATTGCTATTACACCAAGCTGACATTTGAAAACAGCAAGTGTAGTTTCCCTTGTCCCTTAAACCATCTTTTCATTGTAAATCCCATAATCCAATTCTGTAACTTTCACCAGATGAATCTGTCAAGGTCATATGGAAAGTTGATGCTTCTGACCTTCCTCTACCTACAGTGTCTGTTGAATATTACAATTGCAGCAGGCAAGCCACACGTAGACAGAACCAAGCAAAGCACATTAAAGCCCAGGAGAATAAATGTTAAACTGCTGTGTTCATGAATACAAATATTGGACATGTGACCACCTCTGGCAGCCTCACGCCTCAAGTTTACACAAGGGAAAAGGCAAATAGGAAAGAGCTGAGATTGATAACTAAGTGTCTGACCCAAACCTTCCCTCCTGTCCTGCAGAGGGCAAAGTCATGCTCAGAAAACCTCATTCCCATTGTGCTTCGGAAAGCAAAATGAAATTGCAAATAAAAAGACATGTAGGTGGCTAAGTTTGGTTGGGTTTTTCTAAGAACTTGGCAGAATACAACCATTCCCTGAGCAGGGAAGGATGTGGCTGGGCTCTGCCACTCTGGCTTTCCACACTTCAGGTGGAAACACCAAGATATGTCAGAACATGACACAACAGTCCCTCTGTGCAATAGCTTAAGCCAACAAAGGAGGTGACTGCAGGGCAACAGCAGATGCAGCAGTAGAGGAGGGTGATGGCCTCAGTTGCCACCACAGGATTTGCTCCCAGACATCTGTCAGAGCCAGGGGTATGATGTTCCAAGGCACAGGACACCTTTCTGTTCTTGGCTAGGATTTGCCCCATGGCAGAGAGCAAAGCCAGCTTGCCCTGCTCCTCACCCTGATGGCCCCAGCTGCTTTCTCAGGCTACGGTTCAGTTCACCAAAGACCAAGCTTTGTCCTTGTGCTCCTGTTTCAGCTACACGTGCCAGGCATATTTGTGCACAGCAGCACATTTCCCCTCTGCTCTGGCTTTGCAGAGAAGCTACCAAGCTACCAGAAAAGGGCTGGCTGCGTGCCACCAACTCCACAGCAAAGACCCCAAAGCTTTTGGGTCCATGCCAGGCCTCAAATTTCATGCCCACGGTATAATGAACCTGCTGTTGGTCAAAGGATTAAAGGTGCAGATACAAAAGGTACCTTCAAGAGAGCTCCTGCAGCCTGCTAGGCACAGCAGGCAAGGACCACACATCTCACATGGGCCTTGGCTTCCAAAGAGGACATTCAAGCCAAGTGACATTTAATCACAGACCTCCATCTAGGAGGAGGCAGCAAGGCTTGAAGAGAAAGGAAGAAAAAGAAAAAAGGAAAAAAACAAGCAAAAATAAGAAGAAAGCCTGCCTTGCCCTAGGCAAATATTCCATCTCAGTCAGCCTTTGCAGACTAACCTATTTAGTGAGTTGTTTATTACAGCCAGTAACATATGCACATTTAAGTCAGAGAGGGGATTTTTCTCTTAAAAATCACCTTCAGAAGTGCTCTTTAAAAAGCACCTGGCACTAGAAAGCCAATATTTGCTACCATCTCAAGTGAAAGGGAGGTTATGGCAGTGCAAATGTTTGTTAGGAGCTGAGCCCATGGAGAAGGATAGCAAGCTGTGGTGGCAACAGAACAGAGCTTTTTCCACAGAGGCAAACACAATGGGCTCAGTGCCAAAGATAATACACTAACATCTCTATGGGCAAAGGAGAGTTTGGCAATGACAATTCTGGGATAAAACTGCAATTAGCGAGACATATTTAGGTGCAGGTCCCATGTACTAGTCATAAGTACCACACAGGCAGCCAGCTTTAATGAACACAATGCCCAATTCTGTGCCAACACCCGAAAACCTGTTAATATACAGTGGATTTATTACAGAGAAAAACTTCTACCTGTTCTAATTACAACACTACTCACAGATCCCTGTTCCCACACTCTGTTATGCAGTCTCGTGAGGATCTGTGCAGATTCACACTCCCAATCTCACTCAGCCAAAGCAGATCCATGCTCTTGTCCCTAACTGAGCACACTCAGTTACAAAGTAACAAAGCTTTCCCAGGAACAGTAAGCCAACACATGCTGCAACCAGGCTGCTCAAAGAGGCTTTCTGCTCACCCTGCATTCCATGCTGACCTACATAGCCAAAATTTGGGGTCTGTCAGTTTCTACACCAACATATAGCCCAAACATACCAAAATCTAGCAAGAGCGGTCTGCTTTCTCCATGTGATGCCAGGAATGGGTATTAACTGATAATGCATTTTACAGAAACCATGATTTCAGCTGCTGAGAGGTTAATTCCATGTAGCCACTGAGATCTGTTCCCTTCTGTGTAACAAGAGCTGTAGGACAGGACACTGAAAAAGTTGTATGCCTAGTTAGGTGGATGTATGCATTTACTCCTGTGGGATGCAACTTTTGGTCTGACCTAAATTCTCCTCTGAGCAGCACTGGTGTAAGTGCCAGAACAGCTAAGAAAGGAATGTGTCCTGCATGTATATACGTGTGTCTGTCCATCCATCTGTCCCAGCTGACCAACAAGAATGGAACTGATCAGGGCTTTCCTTTCATTTGATTGGTGCTTTGAAGTTCATGTTTTTAATAACTGCCAGATTCACTTAGTTAGGTTTGAGAGCACAAGAGAAAAGCTGGGGGAGGCAGAAGCAACTAAAACATATCCATGTGGATGTGCTTGCTTATTCAGACTTGAGGCACAAAAGCAAACTGATCAAATTACCATGGGGTTTTTCTGTCCTTCCTGTATTGCTGCTCTGCTTTCCAAACTCCTGCCCTAAGCTACTTACCCTTGTCCTGTTCAGTACAAGTGCAGTACAGACTGCCTGAGATGCTCAACCTTTTGTAGATGACGAGGAATGCAAAGGTTAGGGTTTGAAGGCTGTTTTCTATTAGAAAGCAATCTTAAACATGACTTCCTTAGGCAGCAGACACCTGATCCAATGTATTTTGTTTTTGCTACTGACAAGAGATATCTTCAGATGCAGCACAATCCCTTCCTAAAAGGGCAGCAAGAAAAAGACCTTTCACTGCCCTCAGCAGGCACAGTCAGGATGAGTCAGCTGCAATGCAAATGTTCGTTTGTTTTTAGGTGGGATGGGCCCATATAGATAGACGGGTGTAGGAGGGACTGGAGGGATTTTTTCTACAAGAAAGAGTGACCTTTCTTGAGGACATCCGCAGTCTCTCTCCCACGTGAGAGGAGTAGCTGCAAAGAAGCTCCAGGGTCATTAGCAAGTCTGGAATGCAGCAGGACCAGTGCCTACGTAAGCAAATGCTCCAACACTGCTGGAAAAATGCTCCAACTGGTTTAAACCAAGACAGATGGACTTCTGATAGGGCCCTATAGAAATCCCTGCACAAACTTTTTCTTCAAGTGCCTTTGATACGGGCCAAGAAGGACAAAGTAAGAAAAGTGCCAACACTTTTCCACTGATTGGGATAAGCACTGAAAGGATGCTTAAAATCATTCTACAAGAATTAGCACAATCAAAACAGGAAAAAAAACCACCCCAGTTTTGAGTAGTGTTTTTGTCCTACCTAATGTAAGCTCTATTCCAAGTAAAGACTTCTAAAGATTTTTATATTACTGTGGACTCTTCAAAAACCCATGCGGAGAAACACAAAACAACAATGAAAATCCTCTTAATTCAATCTGTGCTTTATCGCACAAGGCCGCAGCAGGGGATTTCTGGCTGTGGGAATACAAATACTCATCAATGCTACAGCTCAGGGTCCTGCTCCAATTACAACCCAAACAGAAAATGAGACAGTCCCAGCCTGAAGAGTTTTCAGTCTAAATACACCAGGCTTGGTGGAAAAACCCCAGGCAGCCAGGGGAAGCCTCAGCAACACCCAGACTGCATTCCAGCTGCTCTGTGCTGGGCTGCTGCAGCCGTGATGCCCATAATGCCTCCTGAGCTCTTTCTCCCAGCAGCCTGCCTTTGCCTTCCACCTTCCACCTGTCCCGCCTCTGCAACTCTACTTAAAAGTGATCCTGCCCATTTGTCTCCCAGCCCCCAAGAGATTTCATCCTCCCTGCCCTCAGCTCTCCCAAGGATGGTGTAGAGCAGTTTGAGTGGGCTCTAGTGACAGCAGTGATGGGCACTGTGCAGGGCAATCCACACCTTGCCGTGACATGCCAGCCAGCAGATGCTGACAGAATTGGCAGTGATGGGTGGCCAGGGTCCCTACCACATCCTCGAGCTCCCCAGTCCTATGGGAAAGTGGCTCGGGAAGTGCACTGCTCCTCCTTCCCTCGAGGTCATCCCTTGCAGCTTAGAGAAGGTTTCAGTCTTGCTTTGATCAACCCTGATGGGCTTTCCAGCTTCGAGCCCCGGAGTCACTCAGTCAGCCTGCCTTGCTCCAGCTCCCACCATGCAGCACATCACCGAGGTTTTACAGGCAACAGGATTGACACAGCAGGGAGTCAAAGTCTGCAGGGAAGTAACCGTGACTACATCTTCATCTGCAAGGGCACCAGACGCACTGAGAAATAAAAATGACTGCTGAAGCAACAGGAGAGGAGAGCAAGACTTCTCAGGCTGCCTTGTACAGTCCCTGCAGACACTACAACAGGGACAAAGAGAACAGGGGAGCTGCACTAGGGCTTATGGACAAATAGGCCCAGAGGGGAGGAGGAAACAGAGCAGAAAGAAGAAACAGGGCATTAGAATAAGGCTGCAAGTCTTGCACCACCACAGCAAGATTTGGGAGGGCTTCTGCATAAACAGGAGCATCTTTTAACACCTTTCTCTACAATGTTTGGGAAGAAGCAACATTCCCTCCAAAGACAACTCTCTGTCTTGAAAGTCTGCTGGTTTATGAAACAAGACTCCCTCACAGGGAGAAAAGTTTGCCTTCCTACAGCTGACCTAAAACATCATCATCTCTTGCCATGCCTGGATGACCTTCCCAGCCATCCTTAAAGGCTCATTATATGTGCAGCTTTCAACTCCCCCCGACCCTGAGTTTGCTATCTGCAGCATCACGTGGAAAGGACTCTGGGAGCAGAGCCCAAGCACTGCAGGCAGCACAATACTGCACAAGCCAACCATTTGGGATCAAGAGCACATAATGGCTGCAAGCCTTACCCATGTTCTGATCCTTTAGGAATGGACAGCAAGAGGAAGAAATGTAGACCAGTGGGATCAGCCAATACCATTGGGATTACACACTGAGGTTTTGTATTCAAACTCTGCTCAGTTGAAGCAGGGCTCTTTAAGGACCTAATCTCCGTGTGACTGTTCCCAGCACCAGCCGTGCCCCTGTGGATAACAGGGACTTAGGGAAGCACCGTCATGACAGCTGCAGTCTCAGGCATGCGGGCTGCAACTCCACCGTGTTTGTGCTGCCCTGGCCACCTCTGAACCCCCAGATACTCCACACTTTCCCAAACGCCCCTCTATTTAAGAGCTGTCACCTCTCACTGTGCACCCAGAGCTGATCACAGCATTCAGAGTTCATAAGGCAAAGAAGTAATGAGACAGAGTTAAAGCACCATGTTTCAGGCTATTGGCTCAAATCCCCATCAGAACCTGGTGTGGGTACTGCTGGGCAGAGATATGGACATCACTCAGGATTCCTACACTCCTATCTGCAGTGGTTGTTTTGGGTTTTTTTCTGACACCAGTGTAGGAGAACAGACAAAAGTTAGTGCTGTGTTAATGAGAGTATGGTCAGAGGCAAGATAAAACTTGGAGACAACTCACCAGTCACTTGGGCAATGCATTGTGATATCATACCTATGCTGGAGTACTAGCTAAACTGCTCCTGGTTCCCTTTCCCAGAATTAAGCAGAATTTGCCTCACTTGTTAATGGTGCTCTGCGCACCTATCTCTGCAAGGGGTGGGGGCCAGCAGCATGCCTGCAGCAGTTATGCTGGACTGGGTGACGGGTCTTTCTCTCCACTGTGCAGCCAGACTAATACACAAAGTAGCTTTAAACATTCACATTCCACTGCTGCAAGAGGAAAACTTCCCAGAGCACAGGCTGCCACCTTCCAAACAAGGTCAGACATTGACCTCTTCCCCCAACGCCAATGACCTTATTAGCACTGATCATGGTTCTAATAATATCCCGCATTGTAAGCAGGCCATCTGCTGTAACATTTCACTACAAACTCGGGGAATTGCTTGATTTGAGTATGCTCATGCCCCAGCGAGCCAATTGTGCCCTCTCAGGAATATGTTTCTTCCTCACAGCTCCAACCTAAATGTTGCAGAAAGGCACTTCCAGGTCTCGGCTTTCCAGCTTGTAGCTGAGGCACGAAGAGAACAGCACCGAGCCATTCCCAGGTGCTGTCTTCAGACAGAGGAGGTAAAAACACAGAGTTAGTGGTTAATAATCCCTCACTCCAGCATCCGGATCCTCTGACAGTGGGGACATCAAGTAACCATGTCACTGAAATCCTAAACCAAGGCCAAACCAGGTGTTCAGAGAGCCAGATGCAAAACCCAGGGCTCCCGAGAGATCGGCATTACCTTTGTGCCATGTACTTTCTACTGTGTGGACAGCAGAAAGATTTTACTATCCTAACACATTAGTTCTGGTTAAGCTAAATATTTCCACTGCCATTACAGAACGGGGGGCTTTCCCAACAGGCAGGCAAGCTTACAGAACACAGCAAGTTTGATAGTTATACCTTTGGAAGGAGCCAGGGTTTGAAATGCTTACTCAGTCAGGACACCTGTCTGAAACACCCAGAGTCTTGCTACTACAGCAGCTTGGCTACACTCAGCCTTCAAAGACTTTTTTTTTTTTTTTACTGCTCCTGTGAGGTCAAAAAGTGCAATTAGGCACAGAGATCGACATTACAACACTTTGAAGCAGTTTGCATCATCACAAGGCTCTCAAAGGTGGTTTAGGTGGTTTTCCAAATCTGTGGCCTTTCCTCTCATCAAAAGACTGTTATCAGACATGGCACAGCACAAGGACTATATGGGTGAGGAAGAGGGTCAGTGCCTTGGTCCCTGCTGCTTTATGAACAGCAATAAAACAGTATTAATAAAACAAGTAAAACTGTGCCTGTATGGAGCAACATTCACACAAGGTCTTCAAAGCATTTACTTTAATACCAGCAAAACAATATTTATAGGGGAAGAATTTCAAAGCACTCAGCTCCTCACTTGGAAATCTAACCACTTATTGAAATGCTCTGTGGGAGATGTCAGGCGATGGCTCTCCAAAAAGCCTGGCACATCTTGTTTATATTTGTTTTAAAGCTTCCAAACAGCTCAATTACATAAAAGCATGTTAGTTACTGCACCCTCCTTCAGAAGGGTGAACCAAATGGCAGAAAGCTATTGTCAGCTAAGGGAATTACATCAAACTGATGCTATGCCACTGAAGAAATCCACCAACTCCACATGCCCATTCAGCCATCTTTCACACCTTACCCTCAACTCATTTTGCTGACCTAATGCAATCAGGAGCAGTCCCTAGGTAGCTTCACTGACACTGCAGCAAGACAGGACATCAAAACCAAGAATTCTCTTTGCCCCAGACTCTGTCTAGGCATAGAGACTGGTAGGTTTGGTGCTTCTATTTCAATCCCAGTGTTAGCTACTGTTACACATCAGGGCTGGAAGACATAATGCTTGAACTTCCTCCCTAGAAGAATTTGGCAGTGCCACATTTGCAACATGGCACCATTTGAGGTGCCAGAGCTCACTGTACACACACACATCCCCTTTTGTGCTCCCTTGGCCAACTTCTGACTCACAGCAGGCAGGGGTAAACGTGAGCACAGCCACTAGATATCTGGGCCCAGCAATTCATCTCCTTCCTCCCTGTGCAGAGGAAGACCCTGGGACTCACAGAGCATCCCCCTGCAGTTGTGCTGGGTCGCAGGCATGGAGTTTGTGCTCACAGCTCCCAGCAGGCTTGTCAAGACTGCAAACTCAAGGTGTGTGTGCAAAGAAACCCCCAAAAGCCAAAAGTGGCAGAGCAAACAACTGTGGGCAGCTCTCCCCCTTTGGAGAGCGGCCAAGAAGACCACTTCCCACGCTCTAAACTTGATGTAACAGCTCACTCCAGCACAAGGAGCTCTTTGCTGCCTGCAGGAACTCTACAGCACTTAAAATCAGGTTTAAGTATTCTGCAGAACCAGAACCTCATTCTGGAGGGCTTTGCCTTTCAAATGGGAAAGTAAGCCTCATGAGCAGGAGGTGGCATGTCAGGGCCAGTGGAACATTGCAATTGCCCATAAAAGGTTTCAAAATGTATCTGCTGAAGCACACACAGAAACTCAGAAGGGTTTAGAGTCAACATCCCAAAAGAATTTCTCTCCTGCTTTTTTAGGCAAGTATGAGCAGCAGTCAGCACTTTACCATCATCTTCCCAACTAGAAACCCAAGGTTACTCTTGGCTAACATTAATAATGTAAAAGCTTCTGAGTTTATCCTTTGAGGATGGTGGTTTGCTCACGCCACAGGGAGAAGAACGAGGCAACATGAGCTGCAGGCAGAGGCCCTGCATTGCCGGGTCTGGCTGGTGAGGAAAGGAGGTGAGGCTGGCAGCAAAACCCCACTGCTGAATTTGCTTGGCCCACCTCCCTGAAGAAGCTAACCTCCAAAGTGTGGTTTCAGGACCAGTTTGTGGGCACAGCTCTGCTTCCCAACACGTACAAGAGGAAAAGCACAGTAGTCTGAGGCACAAGGAAAATCTGTAACCAATAAATCAGCTGCAAGAAGACAGACAAGGACCGTGTCCATGCCCCTTGTACTGGAAGTGCCTTCCAACATGCCAGCCTGTTCCTACACCTCTGCCACCCTCTTGAACCTGCCCCAGAGACACCACACAAGACTGGCACTCACACACAGGCAACAGCAAAGGCATCTGTTCCCATGTGGGCAAGCCCTCAGGAGAAATGTGGGGTCAGGAGGTCTTGGGCACAGATGGTGCTCTCTATCTACTGCACAGCAAATACCCAGTCACCAAATATCCACCCTCCGCAGGAGTACGAGCAATGAGCTGAGAAGAGAGCATCCCTCCAGGGTAGCACCAGAACTAGACTATGCACCAGGAAACACACACATATCTCACCTTTCTTGCCACGTTGCCCAACAACCACGCTCCATAAAGCACATGTCCTTGTAAATGTAAAGGCATTGTTCCCTGCTGAGGCTGCTCAGCCACAGAAAGACCTGGCTGAGATAAGGACAAGGCCAACCTCTTTGCTCTCCACAGCACACCTCAAAGATCACCTCCTGGCTGTAGAGCACAGACAAGAATTCCTGTCAGGGACTCTGCCTTACACCTTTGCAAATGGCTGGGAATGAATAAGACCTTCCTGCATCTCCCTGTCTATTGCCATCCTTGAAGCACAGTCTCCAGTTACGCAAATTCATCACCCAGCAGCTCTGCAGAGAACCAGGACCAAGGGAATTCCAGGTGCTGGACATTGTATCCAGTGCCTAAGGCACTCTGTCCTCCCGCCAACCCTGCCACAGTGGCAGCAACCTGCAACAGTGAAAGCAAGGAGACAGCTCAGAGCAGCAACCTTCCAAACCTTGACTGCAAAACCCACCAGTGCTCATCTGCCATGGTTCCGTTGTCAAAAATGCACAGATAAATGAAATGAGACTACTGAGCCATCACAGAAACCACTGGATAACAGTAAACAAATCAAACATGCTGCACACAGATCTCTGTCCCACAAAGATCAGCTAGGCAGATTAAAGAAACAAAGTGTATCCTTCCCTTGGAAAGCTTAAAATGCCTAGGGAGGTCACACATCTTCAAGTAACCAGCCTTAACCCCACAGAGAGCATCTGCAGTCCAGACACTGGGGCAGGCCTGGGAGATGTTCAGCCACAGGCAATGCCAGGTGACCTTCTCCATCAGTGCTCTCCATTCCACAGATGTGCCAAAAAAATTCTGAAGACACTACAGAGAGCATAGACAGCATGTGTGCCAATAAAATTAAGTTGTAAAAATATGGAGCTTGTTGTAACCCATAGATAAGAAGAGATTAGGCCTAAATTATTTTCCCCCACAGGCTCTTCTATTCTCCTTGAAATACCAACTCACGTAAGAGACAAATTCAAAGAGAAATACAGAAATTAATAGCGAAAGAGAGAAATACAGTATTAACACTCCTTATAAATAAAATTGAGTCTAAATACATTTTTCCTCACTATAAGTTGTTTGATTTGGTAGTTACAAAAAGCACTTATGACATGCTGTAAGACACATAAGCATCCAGAGTGGACAGAAAGCTGGTGGAAATCCACACAGGTAAGTGGCTTAATGACCAAGGAAAAGTGGATATTTTGTCACACAGGTGACTTGGGTCAACACTGTTCTTGTGGAATATTTACATCTCCATTACACTGAGCTGAGACATGGAGTCGGAATATCTCCAAAAATATCACTATGGCTTTGTTTGCTTTCTTCTCCCTCTCTCAAAGTGTAACCATATGCTAAGTTTAGTGGGTGTTTTCAGTTGTTTCCTAATCTGGAGTTTATTTAAATTTAAAAAAAAAATAGATTTGATTGCCAACAAGTAAATCAGAAATAATTCTAGTTAAGTCAGCATAAACCAGGTACAAATTAGGTACAAAACTGTGAGGAACAGCCTCAGGTATACCAGTTTCAAGATCATATAGTACATCCATTGCCCAAGCAGTGCATGCTTTTTAGATTGCTGTGAGAATTTGAATATTATTACCAGAGAATAACATTTCTTTTAGAAAACAGACAATTTAGACAAAACTACTTTTAACTTTTTTACACCTGTTCCCAGAAAACTTTTCACCTTTTTTTATGAAGTACTGCTCTGAAATATGCAGTATTTTAACAAAGTTTTCCACATCAAACCTCCCAAAGTCAAAATCCACATTACTGAAATTTTTCACCCCACTATTTTCCATCTCAAAATGCTCTTTGAAGCTTTCATTCACATCAGCATTCATTAAAAAAATTTTAAAACCCCTGAACAGCAAAAAAACCTAGCCCACACCTCACAAAGCTGCATTTGTAAATATTTTTAAACCACAAGTCCTCAGCGCAGATACCCCAACTGTGAACAGTATAAATCAAGGTCTCTGTGAACACCTGATGTGCATTACCTATATATTTTTATATAAGATGTCATCATCTCCTAACGCCCCATCACTCAGCTCTCTGATCCATTAGTGACCAAAGATGATGCTTTTTTTTTCCTTCCTGACAACATCAGAAACTGAAAACACAACCAATGAGTTGCTGGTCAGGAACCAAGAGTCAGACAAGCTCATATCCTGCCCTCCTCATCCAGCATGAATAGGAAAGTTAATGACTTGATGAGCAGCCCACCAAAGTGCCAAAACAAATCTTTGTAGGAATTGCCATGAGCCAGCAAACCATGTCCCAATCCTTACAAAAAGCACTGGCTGTGCACGGGACAGCGCACACTGATCCTTGGAGAGAAACAATGAACAAACACAGAGTCCACCTGAGTTTACACAGGTGACATGACATTCCTCTCCTTTGCTCAAAACATCTCTGAGGTGCCACGGGACCTGCCTAGGAGGTACCACAGAGCACTGGCCATTGACCAGCAGCCCTTGTGGTCACTTCTGGAAGTGGGGTGGCCCAGCATAGCCAGCTCTTGTGCCTCTGGATTGCCCTGCAATCAAGCAGTGCAGACCCTTCTGCCATTCACACAAATTAATTCAGAGAACACTGCTTCCAGGATAACAAGGAGGGATGCACGAGTAGAGTGAGAGCTCTTTTGGCATCTGATTCAAATCACAGCTTCTTGCAAGGAACTATTTTTAAGTTTTGTATCAATCTGCTTGAGAAAGGTTCCTTCTGCTGCCTACAAATGTGCAAATTCCCCCATCAAAGAAAACACAGCTCAGGACAGCGAGATCCAGCCTTGCCCTTTCAACTTAATCAAGAACAGATATTTCACGACCAAAGTATTGCACAACACAATGTTCCTGCAGGGCACGTTCTGGAGATCCCCACCTGAGCACCAGTGAGGGCCCCCATTACCTTCAATGAGTCCTGTGTGCTCTTCACAAGATTACAGGTAGCACACAGTTACCCATGAAACAACCCACACTGAGGCAGTCTGACTGCTTCTGGAAGCATTACTGCTTTTTCCACTGCAACAGGGTGGAACTGCTATAGGAGATTAAGGAAAAAGAGGGAAAAGGGCGATTCAGTAAGCGTATGGATGCTGCACATGACCTGACCAGTGAGGTGAGACCATTGTTTGCTCAGTTATCAGAAGTTCCTGTATGAAGGCATTGTTCAAGCTCAAGAGGTCTGTGAGAAAAAAAAAAAAGCAACAGCAGCACACAATGGATGCAGATAAGCAACGACTGAACAAAGCCCTGGGCGGCCGCAAGACAACGGGAAAACTTATTAGCCACAAGCATCCTATATCCTGCTTGCAATAAAGTAACACAGATGTTCTGCTAATGCAGGGCATGAAAAGACAAGAGAGCACTAAGCAGCTATTGAGCCCTGCACAGGAGAGAGAGTCAGTGTTCCACAGCTGTTGGGCACAAAGACGTCCAAAGGACAAGCAGGAAAAGCCTCTTACAGGGTCTGAGAACGCAACATGTCTCTGGTGACCAGTAAGGGTGGCCACCCTTACACCCATGAACCCCTCAAGATGTCAGCAAACATGGCTTTGCAAGCCCAGCTTTGGCCCAGGAACAGAATGACCATTGTTTGAGGGTTTAGTCCCTAGGGGAGTTATCTCCACGGGGAAATGCGTGGCCTTAGACACACACACAAACTGAGGACTGCAGCTCTCCAAGGCACAGGGAAACAGGATCCTGTCCACTGAGAGCCGCTGGATCCATGGTCTGAAGGAAATGCTCCAAGATCCACTTTCTTGTCTCCAAAGAGGGGTGTAGAAACAGCCCCATCGCCTTTGGCCAAGTGCTCTGCACAGTCAGACCTGTCCTTGAATACTTCCCAAAGACAGTTGTCGGCCCTCCATGAGGCTTTCCTAAGTCCAAAAAATCTGTTCTCTGGAAAATTCAGGCCACTTAACCAGCAAACACGGGGCATCTGCTACTGTGTCAAGAGGCAACTGCGACCAGAACATTATTTAACCGCCAGTTACACAGGAAACACTGACCTGTAGAAGATCACACCCTACTCCTTCCCCTGGTTTGTTTTTTGTTTTGTTTTGTTTTCTTAACATGGTGTTCCCCATCCCATTCCACTGCTGAAGTGGGAGAAGTGTTTGCTCACAGCAGCAGGTGGGATGGGGAGAGAGGGGCTGTGCAGAGAGGGGCTGGCACAGAGAGCCTGGGAGTGCTGCAGGAACTGCACTGCCAACAGCACACATGGGGAAGCGTCACACACCGGGCGACAGCACAGCTCAGAGCCCAGCCAAGCTGGGTGGCTGCACAGGGACACCACCCCAAGATGCTGCAAACACCAGCATGGGGCACAAAACTACCCTTCACAGCGTGGCAGCCCTCCTTTCCGTGCACAAATAAACACTATAAAATATGAACTCACTAATCTCTTCCCTAAAAGTATCTGCACTGCCACTGGCTACAATTCAAAAGTTTCAAGGGCATAAAGAACAAGATTTTTCCCCCCTTCAATAAAAAAAATGTTTGTCTCTTACTGTCAGCAAACCAGAAATGTAAATGAACATTTCAAAGTCACTGTATAACTAATAGTAATTTCATATACTCAGATTAAAACGAGAAAACCGAACACAAACAGAGAACTTGAGCTTCTCGGAAAAAGAGAACAGAAACGAAAATATGAAGAGGCCACTAACAGGAACAAAATGGGTAAACCAGTGTTAGTCCAGATCCAGTCCCAGTCTGAACCCCTGCATATATAATTCTACCAGTTCTGTTACTCATTATGCTCATAAAAATAAACACAAACCCTTTCAAGCAACGGTTGAAGTTCAAGAGAAACTTTTAAGATTATAAAATTTTCCAGACTCTTTCTAGAAATTTTAACAGGTTACTTTGGTCAAAACATTAAACACAGTGTCAAGAATTCTCATTTGCTACCAGTTATCCATATGGTCTCAGAGTAAAATACTTTTGCGGAATCATGCAATTGGAAAAAAGAAAAAAAAGGTGGATCTTCCTTTCCCACGAACCATGGTGAAGTGAGGCCAGAAAGAGATGCCCACATGCCCCTCCTGTGAGCCCCTCCACTCCTCACCCTGACTCACAGTCCAGGTCTTTGGTATTGTTGAAAGTCACCCCTGGAACTCCAGCAGGGACAAACAACCAAGAGCCATTTACTGTCTCCACAATCGACTCTGCAAGGATTAGCACCAACCACAAGACTCAGCCATAGCTCCAACAGGCCTGGCAGAGCATTCGAGTTCGTGTGTCCCTAGCAGAAAGCATTTTCCCAATAGCCATTTCTGGAAATGTTGCTCTCCAAATATTTTGGCTTGTCCTCATCTATAGGATAACCTTAAAGTGCATTTGCAACTCTGTCTCCAGGAAATACATGTAAAGTTGATTCATTATCTTAAAATGCTGCTTTCATTTCCGCTCATTAAAAGCACATTTCAGATCCCTGCACCAAATGCACAGCTGATGTGATCTGGACACTCAGAACTGGGTTTCAGTTCTCTCTACTCTTCTTATTTCATTTGCTGCCCACAACCTGTGTTCTCTGTTTCAGGAACAGCTGTATCAGACCTGAGCTACCACTGAAAAATGCCCTGGATAAAATCCTCTCTCCCTGCAATGCCTGGCACTCCAGGCAATCACACCCGATGTCAGACTCAGCCTAGATTTCAGGAGCAGCATCCTCCCTGCAGACACAGAGCAATAAACAGCTGTTCTGCACATCCCACACCCCTGCACACCGAGCCACTCGGAAGGGAAAGAAAAGCAAGGAAGCTTTAGGTAATGCACGCGTTACAGTCCTCACCTTTAGGGAGTCAAAGCAGGCAATAACTCGACCATTTTCCACATGGCAACTCCGTGACGGATGGGCGAACTTGCACTCTGCATCAGACCGAGAACAAGTCCCTCTCTGAAACTCTCGACACACTTCTAACGTCAGCCATTTTGTATCACGAACCAGGGAAACGTTTACAGCCATATTAAAAAACAAAAATTAAAATGCAAGCAATTGCACCCTTCCTCAGGGTAATATTTATTGTATTTACTGCTGATTTTTTTTTTTTTAAAAAAAGGGTAAAAAAGTGAATTCAAGTTAAACGTGAAGAAATAACTAACTTGTTACTTTGGTAGACCTCCTATTCATCAGCACTTAGGTTTTCATTTAAGTCAAATCGTGTTTCTTTAAACAAGAATTAAACATAAAGCCAATCATAAAATAGAAATCTTATCAGAACAACTGAAAATCAAATTAGAGGCCAGCTCCTAAAAGTGCAATTGTAGAAGTTAAAATACAAGCATTATATTTTGTGCCACTGCCAAAGTTACTTGCAAATAACTGTCAGAGTTTCAAAAGAATTCTGTGCTCTCCAGTTAATGGTTTCAATTATTCTTGAAAAAAGCATATGCTGCTGGCAGCACTTCAGTTTGTGGAATGGTCTCAGTCCTTGGGGAGAATTCAGGTTTGCCTTTTTTTTCCTTCTATTTCTTGCTTCTAAAAATTATGGTTCACGAGCATCAAAACAGGCAAAAGGATGTCTGATTTTTTTTCCCTCTTTCTTTTAAATATGTGCTACATAGTCGGGGGAAGGAAAAAATAAAATGGCTGAGCAAACTGCGTGTAAATGGGGGGGAAAGGGCAAGGCTGGAGGAGCCGCCGTCAGGGCACGGACCGCAAGCAACGCCGAATTAAACAGAGAGGGGGGCGAGGGGCAGAGAGAGGCAGCCCTAAACAGAAATCCAAGCAGCGGTGGCTTCAGGAAAGGCACTTTTCAGCAACCTGCAGGAAAAAGAGAAATAGAATCAGCCAGGAGCTTGCGGCCCCGCTCGGGCGGGCGGGCGCGGGGCGGCGCCGGCGGCCATTGTGGGCACGGGGGTACTGCCCGCGCCGCGCTGCGCATGGGAGGCGGCGCCGGCCAATGGTGCTTGCCGTTACAGCAGAACCCACGGGCAGCCGACCAATACAAGAGACCGTTTCATAGGGCCGCGGTGGGTGCCCGGCGCACGCCGCAGCCCCGGGACCCTCCGGGGGGGGGACGGGACAGCCCAAACTCCGGGCAGCGGCGGGGGTGCACACCACAAGCCCTTCCAGACTACGGGGGAATAGTTTGCTCTTCAGTATTTTTAATTTTTTTTAATTAACATTAACTAACCCACCCCCTCTTCTGTAGGAAACGTTCAGACAGGAAGAGCAGCCGGTGGCTTTCTTTATATAGAAGGCTCCAGCTCAGCCCTGCACCGCTCCGCACTTCCAAGGTGTTCCATTAAACCCATCCCCAGCGCAGGGCTGCTTCTGCGATGGCACATGGAGACAAATGACTGGTTCGCAGCCGCTCCTCTATGGATTCAGAGTCTACAAAACTAAGAGCAAACCCGACAGGGAAACCTAAGTCAGACACACGGAAAAAATTAACTCATTGCTCACAGCTGTAGTTTTCCACCAGACCAAAGGCAACTCGAATTACTCTGACTCCAGCAACTCGTGTTATACAACAAACAACTTTCAATGCATTCCAGTTGAAGGCTTCCTTGGCATCCACTAAAATGTTAAACTGTCCCTAAAGTCTCTCATTCTAATATTAGCTGTACCATTGCCACCTGATAGGATTGGGCTGTTTCCAAGTTCCCAAAATCCAGCCCTTTATCTCCCTCAAGTAAAACCGTCCACTTTTGCAAACATTTGACAGGCACAGGATGTTGCCTGTGTGACTGCTATTAGGATTTCAAGCTTTCGTAGAAGAGGAGCCTTCAACTCCAAAAAAAGAAAGCTTAAATTCCTCTTTTATTATTGGTGTGTTATTGCAATTACACTGATCAGTAACTGAAACCTACTGGAGCTGGAAACAATGGAAACAATGCTACTAAGGAAGAAGTGTGGGAAGAGGCTGTCATCAGCAGCAGGGGGTGGGGCACAGAGGCTGTTTGATTCACAGATCGAATTATTTCAATTTAGAAAAAACAACACTCGTTAAACCTACACTGCAAGTACTTTCTAGGCTTAATTAGACTCAAGTTGATAACAAAACCTGCCCTGATCCCTGAAATCCAGCTTGAGGCATCAGCACAAAGCTTGGTTTAACCCATGCTTCTAGAAGAACCTTTGCATTTTTGCACATCAAGTGGGGAACAGAGACTGCAAACGTCATATTTGTTCAGCGTGTTTTAAACTTTGAAGAGAAGGAAAAAAGGTATATCTAACCCATGCTTGTGTCTTTTGGGTTTTGTAAAGAAGAGATGCTCTGATTCAATTCCAATTTTGCAAACAGGGCAAATTTATACAGGAACCCCATTCACTGCTATGTGGGCTCTCTGTTCAAATGAGCTCAGAAAGAGCTCTCAAAAGAAGAGAAAAGATGGGCAGAAACCTTCTGCAGGGAGCTAAGGACTAGCTGGGTGCAGCTCTTAAAAACGAGCTAGAACAGGTCAGATATGGGTGGGGATTAGAAAGAATGCAGTCTCAGAAGTTCTTCTGAGCAGGCTGAAATACAACCATCTTGTGGATTAAGTGCCTATTCCACAGCTTCAGACTCCCAAGGGAAGTGAGGGTCTGCTAATGCTGGGGATAGAATATGATGGATGTGACTTAATGCCATTACACCAAACACCAAGGTAACCAAACAGTGTAGTAACATCTGCCCTTCCCAGCCCTTCAACTTCAAGAAATCCCAATGTAAAAAACCAAATGTTGATCTTGCTCTCAAGCCACACACCTCAGGAGCACACACTGCCCATAGGTACACGGCTGCACTGAACTGCTCAGTCCTCAAAATGAAGGGCATCATGTTAATGAAAGCTAAATCAAATGAATTCTGCAAAATATCAAACTACAAATACCAAAACATTCAGACACATGTAACACGGTGGATAATTTTCTTTACAACTTGTGAGGGAGGAAACAAACCCACTGATGGAAATTGCTCCTGCCCCACACCCTGCAGAAGGGCACACTCATCTGTGCAACATTCAAGAGACAAGAAATTTTCTGTGCTATGGAAACAACCCACCTCTCTGCAGAAGGATTGACTCATCTCAGACCCTGGCACTAGAGCTCCTATACTGGAGGGAGCCAAATTAATGAGTATATTTTTAATACCGCAATTCTGCAGCCTGCGAGGCACCTGGCAGAGCACAGCAGCAGCACATACTGCCCCATCACTTGTTTGCTGGGCACTCAGGAGAGCAGTTAAGCACATGCTTAACTCTGAGCATGCCAACAGTCTTTCTGGAAAGAAAATCTGAAGCATGTACTTAAGTGCTTTGCTGAATCAGGGCCTAAATAAATGAATCTGCTTCACAGGTTTATCAGGACTGGGAGGCCAGCAGTCATCGTGTTTCAGCTTACATGATCACAACCCAGAGGAGCACAAGTTAGGCTTTTCTGCAAGTCAACAAATACAGTTCAGTCAGTGTTTGGATTGCTGCAAATCCCTCTCCATGTGGTCACGGGGAAGGCTGGAAACGCATGCATGCAGGGCTGACATCACAGCAAGTGCTGCACGCTGCTGCAGCAAGGCTCCCACGCACAGCCCAAGGACAGCGCACCTCAGACAGGCACCCGCCACTGACAATACAGAGCTTCAGCTCTCCAGGTTTCAACTCCTGGCAGCAAACAACTGTTCTCACCAGAATGCACCCTTACAATTACTTTGTATTACCCTTTTTGGTGGGGGAGGGTGTTGGGTGACTGGCATTTTGTTCCTTTGTTCTCCTGTATATTTCAAATGGGAAGAATTAAAAAAAACCCAAAAAACCATCCATGCCAAAACCAACATACAATCTACAAGGATTAAAAAGTAGCTCCAGAAATCAGGGGCTTCTTAAGCGTGCAGGAAATACAACAAAGGGTAGGTGCTGCCTTTTGAACCCTTCCCAGCAAGCCAGATCTGTCTGGCAGGGCTGAGCTCCTCCACTACCACATGAGCCAATCTCATTTCAATGGCATCGGCATCAAAGCTGGAGAAAGCAGCCGAGCAGAGAGAAAAGCCTGTGGCCTTTATCCCTGTAAAGAAACTACAATATCCCTGAAGCCTCTGCTCCAGGGCCACTTGCTGGGCTAGGCTCTAATTGCCTGAGCTACGGGAGATGTCAGACCCAGCCTTACAGCTACCGGAGTGCAGGGGAACAAGTGCAGTCTGAGGGGCAAAGGTCACCAGGGCTCGCCTCTGGCAGGACTAAGATGCCGTGACCGCTTGAGGCAACATGAGGATGAGCGTATTCACTTGATGGTTGAATTCCTCCTGCTTGCCACGAAACTGATCCCCTTCCACTGACAGCCCCCATGGATGTCAACTTGTGAGGACACTTCCTGACAGCCAAGTTCAGAAATGGTAATTTATGTGACAGGATGGATTTGAGCAGCTCCCAAGTGTAAATGATGCTATTTAAAAGAGAAATTTTTTTTCTTACTTTTTAAGAAAAAATGGCTCAGTAGAAGTGTCAAGGTGGGTTCCTTATTTACTGTTTCTCAAGGATTTCTGGGTCACAACTGCTCAGTTGAGAAACAGAAGTGCTGTTGCTCTAACTCACAGTCCAGTGAGTAAGAACAGCAGCTATTCCCTTCACCGGAAGAGAAATAGGGATACTGCAGACACACTGGAGTTTTCCCAAGGTTTCTTCCCAAGGTTGAATTCCAGTCCTGCCCATTCTTTATCATATGCAATGCTGTCCATGCTCCTCTTCCACTCCAACCACCAGCACATGACCCTGGAACTAAGGACCAGCTCTCCTAGGTCCAAGCTCAGCCCTACACTGCCAGGCGGCAGTGTGCTTTATCTAGTTTTGCAAGCAACAGTCAATGAAAGCTCAGACCCATTCTGGATAGATGGATGGATGGATGGATGATGAGGGGTGGCTGCATGCTGCCGACGCCNCGGATGGACAGATGGATGGATGGATACCCCTGAGGCACAACAATACAGAAATTGTGCTTGCAAAATCAAGACCTCAAATTTTATATTGATTCCACTAAAACGAAATATTGCTATTAATGTTCACTGAGTGTCTAGATACCGTCAGAGCCCAAAAAAAGACTTTTGTCTATGGGCTTTCCTCAAAACACTAAATTCAGCTGGCAGTACAAATGCCACACCCACTCATCAGTCCTTGCACCTTTGAGATGATTCTGTAACTTGGGCTTTTTATTGCTCCTTAATGAATATGGAAGAGCTTGGTGTGCCCACCACCACATCCTTGGTAAGCCAGAACAGGGAACTCCTCACCCAAACAGTAGTGAGATGTTTCCATTATCAAACAATCTTCTAAATAAACACAGTGTTCCTAGAAACACTGCAAGGCAAAGAGAAATGGGAGCAATGAAAATAGCACATTGAACTGTTTTGTTCTGAAAGAGAAAGAAAACCCTGTGGAGAATACCACCACCCATCCAACAGCCTTCCCTTCTCTTCCACTTTCACAGCAAGTATGAAAGAACACATGAAACTATATCCTTGCTTATCAAAGGAACCAAAAAGTTATAGTCAAAGGCAAGGTTTTACAGAAAAGTTCTACTGTTACATTTATTGGCAGTGATGCATGAGTTAATATAATGCACATTTGTGGGCAGCTTTCCAAGTCAGTGAGGATGGGAAACAAAAAAGTCAGAACACCCTCATCTAGGATCTACCAAGCCAGGAACACAGTGACATTAGTTGAGTTGGCTGACATTGGAGAAGCTCATTTTGGGTGTCAGAAAAGCCCATGGCAAGTTAGGTGCTGTCACCATCGGATCACAAGGCTTTACTTGGGACTGATTCAAAAGTGCTGCTTCGCAACAGCAAAAGAAACCACAAAAAATAACCCCCATAAAGTCCAGGTGTGGATCCTCTACTGCTGAAGCACCAATGGCAAGTTCTTACCCTACCTCACATAAAACACAGCAGTGTTCAGGTTGTCACAGACACGATTCCTTTGCTGGTGGAACATTTGACAGTTTGCACACAGCAGGGCTGCCCCGGACACAGGCCGGCTCCCGCCCCCCGCACTCCCAGGCTGTGCTCTGGGACCGGAGCCATCCCGGCAATGGCAGCTTCTCCAGGGCTTCTCAGTGCTCGTGCACTGAATGGGCTGCAGTATCAAGACCAAAGAAGGTCAATTTATTTTCTGTCACCTGCAAGAGGTATTTTTGCTTTCAAGTTAGAAAATAATACTCTGATTTTTGCTCTGGCCCTCGTACTTTAAAACAAACACTTCAGGGACACCATAGACACTTTGAATATTTCCTTTGTTAACATTCTGTACCTGGACACTTTCTCCCTCAGGGAACAGTTTACTTAATTTAAGGTAGACCTTTACAAATAAAAGAAAATAAATCTCCTTTTGTTTTATTACCAGTTACTCAGAAAAAGAGCAACTTTCCTCTACCATGGGCATACATGAAAACCTTCTGTTCAAGGTCTAATCACAGATGTTTGGGGCCATGAAACACGAGAGGTCACGTCACATGCCAAAAAGTCAACTCAGCTCTGAGTGCTGTCTGTTCAGAACAGGATGGCAAAACCCAGAAACAAATAATAAATCCACACAAGTAAAACAACCCCCCCAGTGCTGCTGCAATTGAAAAGCTTCATTTTCAGGACATAAACCCACTACAGAAGTGACAGGGTAGATGTTTGGGCATGTAGGTACCACATGTAAATCTGTGCTGAAGGAACCACTAACACTTGTCCTTCTTTCCCCACACTATCTCATTCTGCTGGCTTGGAGCAACTTTGGACAGTGGCTGTTACTGGTCGTGACCTCTCTGGACAGAGCAGCACAAGGAACATCCTCCTGCCCCTCAGTGGGGAAGGCTGTACATGCTGCATTCCATCTCTTCAGAGGCTTGCCAGCCTTGCTAAACTCCTGGATTTATGGCACCCTGGGAGATGGCGGTGGGGCTCTGCAGGGCCAGCAGTGCCACAGTCCTTGGGAAAATGGATCATGCATCACTGGCTTCTGGGTGCTCCCCCCTGCTTTTAGCTGGCCTGACACAACCTCAGCACCTGTCTTACAAGCACAGGTGGGCAACTGAAAAAAAACAAAGGGGGAAAAAAACTGAAAATATGCAAAATAAAGTAGCATGAGGGAAGGAAGCCCTTCACTGCAGAGAAAAAGAATGTATAAATACAGGGAACTTTATCCTCCCTTGTGCACATGCAATTCTCCACACTTACACCCTGAAGCAAACAATCACAGGAAAAATTAATGCTGAGTTTAAGGAAATATTGAAAAAATCCCTTTGTTTTTGAAATCTACCATTCTTCAGTGTGCACATTATTCAATGTTCCTATTCCCTCAGCCACCTGAAATCTTCAGTCTGTTTTCCTTCTTCCTGAACCTTCAGCACTTCTTGTCTACCAAAGTTCAGGGACCTCCTCTCCCCTTCACTCCTACAGAATTAGTTCTTCAAAATGGTTCCACAAGCAAATGGCTGGGAGTTATTTCTCACTATCTGCTGGGGATTTCTAAGCCAAAAATGCACTACAAAAACATTGCAGTTTAAGGAGCTTTGTTGTTTATTTGTTTGTCTTTGTTCAGAGTCAGAGAAGCTGCTGTGCTGGACCCACACACATGCCTTGGCAGAACAAATACCTTTCCATAGGGTGTTCCAGGGCAGCATGCATGGCGGTGCTTCAAAGGGAACTTCCCCCTCTTTCACTAAATAGATTTGTTGTTAGAATAACCACACATGCACATTTCTATTCTTTTGGCCTTTTGATTTTCTGCCATCAGCTTACATGGAACCAGTTAGAGGTCAGGACGTCTTTCCCACTCCAGCTCTCTACTAGGATTGATAGTGACCCACTGCCATCCCATCCTTGTGGGATCTGGGGGATGCTCTGCTGATCAGGCAGCCAAGTGGGAGTTTTGCCAGTAAGAGATACATGGAGGAGGATGCACCCTTCTATTAGGATCTGCCGGGCAAATCCCTTCTGGCCTTCTACATGAGGCAACTTCCCAGTGCCACGGGCCAGGGAGCTGCCTTACAGCGGGGTGGCTGACCTGAAAGGAGCATTTCCTCTACAGTACAGAAGCAGCTACTGCACTTGCTGTGAAACAATGCTAAAATCCTCTCCAGTGTCAGCACTGCTTGGGAGGGGTTAGGACCACAATTACACCAGCTGCAAACACAAAAGAAAAGGGAAAAAAAAATGTTGGCAGACATCTCTGGAGGTCAGCTAATCCAAACCCCATCTCAAAGCACAGCCAGCTTCAGAGGTGGATGCTTCCATATCCAAGCACAAAGAGAGCTGTCTCACACAAAGGGAGATCAATTGAGTCAAACAAATTTACAGAGGAGACAGGAAAGGCCAAGGCTCATTAAGGGTTGTTCCCCACCAAGTAATGGTAACAAATAGGATCAAGCAGATGTATCCCACAATCTATCTGATTATCCTACTCAGTGTTCAAGAAACCCCCAAGGTCTTTACCAATCAGATAAGTGTCCACATGTGTTTGGGACAGCTGAGGGGAATGAATGCTTTTACTCAACTGCCCTTCCTGGGATTCTGCTGACAGGAACGACCTACAGGTATCTCATAAGCTCCAAGCATGACCCTAGCCCTCAAGACAGGCAATACACTCTGTCAGGCAGGAAGAAATACAGAAACAAGAGCCCAGCCCAGCCATTTGCTGTGCTGCAGAGGCAGCCTGGGACTTTCAGGAGGTATCAGATGTGTTCTATACACAGGGGAGACCAACCCAGGTCTGGTGCTTCATAGGTGCCTCTCCCCAGGCATACATACTTGTGCCTGGAAAATTCCCACTCCAGACTTCTCCATCACAGAGCCTTCTGGTCAAAGAGACAGGTTTTTCTCCAACAAAAAGGCACTTTCCCTGCAGATCCCATATTATATCTTCTATAAGCACATACATGCTCCTACACACACACTACAGCTGAAGACACTCCAGTGTTAACTGCCCTACCTGGTCACCACAGGCCTGCAGAAAGAGGAGACAGCATTTGGACTGTAGTTTGAATTCTTTCTCAGCTGGGAGAATTCAGAGAAAACAAAAAAAAAAGGTTTTTATTTTAACATTCTTTGTACAGAGCGCTTGGATAAGCCATAAGTAACTTGGCAGCAAACCAGTTTGGTACAAACACAGCACACCAGAACACAATGCAGTCATCACAAAGCCACCACTCTGGGCCAGACAGTAATTTTCCCCTTTGCACAGGGCAGGCCTCCAAAGTCTTTGTGCTCCTACATTTGAGTCCATCTGAGTTACATGATGCGTTAAAAATGAGGACTCATGCACAGTAGAGAAAACACCTATCATTTATGGGCTACATGGAAGGGAATAAAGTGCACAAAGGTACTCAAAAATACACTTGTCAAACAATTCAGGACTTGAGAAAAGTAAAGCCTTGACTTATTTCTCAACTCAGACCTCTAACAGCATCCTCAGGTTGCAAATCGAATACCCAATGACAGAAAGAGACTGAAAGACTGGTAACAAAAGTATCCAATGTATTTACAATGCTTTCTTTCAGAATTAAAGAAGTTAGAACATGTAGGAAAGCAGGAAAATCAAACATAGTGACAACTGAGAGTATATTTTCCACTTCCATATGCCAGTGAAAATCCAGAGCAGCCTAGTCCCAAACCCCAAAGGCATTATTGTTGCACAGGTAGTCATCATTTTGACAGGAAAGATGCTCTAGTCCTGTCAGACTGGGACCCTGGAAACAGGGGCTCAAACACTGCTGCAGCCACAGGTGCCACAAGTGACAAGTCACTTAATCCCTCTGCAAATGGGGTTTTTACTTTCCCATCTCTCAGTGATGTCTGGCAGATAAAACGAAGGAACTGCAATTAGGCATTAAGAAACTGCTGCAGTAAAGGCTGCACAAGCCCCAGATGAACAGATCTGTTTCAGACCCCACAGCCCTTACAGTATGAAGCAGGATAGAGGAGAGAGAGAAGAAAGCATGCACACGCAGAAATCTGCCCCATTAATCCAGCAGGATGAAAGACACATCCAACAATTCCAGTCCTGCTTGCTCAGCAATAAACACCCTCCCAGCATGCAAGGGAGGCACTGCTGTTGTACTTACAGGGGAGCAGCCAAACCAAAAGGCACCTAAAGGTGTAAGGGCTAGTTATGGCAGCGTACTTTGGCACCAAGCACTACCCACTCTACTCTGTCCAGTGCCCCTGTGGGAAACAGGGTTTAGGGGTGCATGCAGAGAGAAGCCAGCACAGCTAAGCCCTAAAAAAAGCAAGAGGAAGTCAAAATCACCCTTGAAGCACTTCCCAAGAGATTCAGAGTTAGTGTTGGCCTCTCCTGCCTTCCATGCACCCCAAAATCTGTTACTCATTACTCTTCACCTCACTGCCAGGTGGATGAATCGACTTTTCAGGGACTGAATATCCTCTGTTTTCCCTGACATGCCTGAGTCATTGACATCAACTGAAATCCTCAGATCTTCAATTATCTCATTACCCTCCTGCATCTGTAACACCACAGCCTGTAACTCCTATCCCCTGTGGAAGTCTTAGTGACCTGAATTACTTTCAATTTCCCCCTTAATGTCCATGGGCATGCTTTTCTTCAGAAAGCATCTAAATCAGCATGAAACCTCTGAAACAAAACCAGGAGCCCAAGGTGGGCAGTTGTACAGATGAACAGTGTCTTCCATGTGCCCCACCCTTCCTGCCACCAGTCCCCAGCCACATGCAAACACACAAGCACCCACCTCTGCCTCGCTGGGTGTCTGTCCAAGCTGAATTTTAAAGAAGGCAGCAAAAAAACCCCAAGTAGGGATAGATTTCATTAAACCTTGAGCACACACACTGAACCACTATCCATTAATGCACTTCTGTCCCCTCACCCAAGAGAAGGAGCTTGGGTGATGGCAGAGGGAAGAGGGGATAGATGGCAAGTGAAGTCTTTGTTTTAATTGGCTGCTGTTAAGAACATTAGAAGGATGTTTGAAGGAGAATGATTACAAGCAGAGCGCAGAGGAGGTAATCTGAGGTGTCCAACAAACTGAATTTATGATGTGGCTTAGCAATCCATCACATGGCTATCATTCCTATGTACATGCACATATATAAGCCTCAAAAATATATTTAGCTCAGGGTGTCTGCAAAAAAGAGGCTTTTCTTGCAACCCCAGCTAACAGTACTTTGCTCCTTATAATATTACAGAAGCAATCTTTTTCCAACAAGGGAGGAAAATCAGATATAAAGGATAAATTGTTCTAAATTCTTCTTAGTGTGAAGAAAACTTTGTTTACTAAACACATATGAGGGAACATATGTGTATAGCACAAATTCAGCAGTGGAAATTTGGCTCCCTGCAATTCCCTGTTATATAGATGCATTTTTTCCAGAGGAAGTCCAATTGTCTTGTTTGTTTTCACCACTAATAGAGGAGTTCAATGAAGTTTTCTATTGGGAAAGTCTAATGAGATCAGAAAAAGAGAACAGAGTAACTAAGAAGGAATGTCATTGCATTTATTTTTAGAAGGATAAAGGTGAGGCCTCACAAGAGGCAGGGGATGGGCCTGTTTTGGCACAGAGGGCCAGGCTGGAACACTTGGTCCTGTGAGCCTGAAGGGGTTTAGAGCTTTTCTTTTTTGCAACAATGAATCCCTTGCCAAAATCAGTGAATGAGCAGAAGGGTCCAGCTGGGAAAAGAGCAGGGGGTGCACAGACAGCAGGGTGGCAACAGCCCTGCAGAATGACTGATGGGCAGCTCTCAGCCACACTCCCCTCCCCAGTCTGTCCCCCTTTCTTTCCTGGGAAGATGAGCCTCTTCAGCAGCTCCACTGATCTGTGGATCTCTCAACTGCAATTTAAAGGGAATCCAAGTTACAACAGGGTAAACACAGAGGGAATCAAGAGCAAGAAAAGCTCAATGCAGAAGTGCAGAGGGGCACATGGCTCTGCAAATGGAGCATTCATGACTACAACAGGAAACAGGACTGACTGTTGTTAAGGCTGGATATCAAAACCAGCAGCCTCAGGGAGAGGAGATGGGCCAGAGTAAGGCTGTGAAAATGAAAAGGAAGGAACAAAGCTAAATTAAAGAACCGAGGCAGAGCAGAAAGGGGCTTGACCAGGATAAACAGGTAAGGAGGAAAAAGGGTGCGTTCAAGAGCAAGCAGGCCATGGTCTGTTTCCTGGCATCTGGTAATCTGATTGGCACAGACACAGAGGCTTAAATAGCTCATGGGAGCAGACCTTCATCTGGAGAGAGCCATCATCACTCAGCAATTAACTCCCTCAAAGGCTCTGCCCCCAAACCCAAAGTGGAGAGCTGTCCCTGCTGAGCACTGCCAGTGCAGAACAAAGGAGCACAAGAGGAAGTGTCTTTCCAAGGGTTAACAGACAGCAGAGAACAAGCTGTTCCATGCATTCAGGTCGCAAAAAACATAACTGGGACTCACCACACGAACCATGCAGACACTGCTCTGTCAGGATCACCAGAGCTCAAATGCAGGAGCAGGCAACTCTGCCTGGTAGGAATGAGACTGCAAGGGGTTTCACCTTAAAAACGTGCAAGGACAGCATTAACCCAGGTGAGTATTATTTAGGGAACACTAAGGCATTTGAGAAGACCAAAAACTAGAATCTCTGTTCTGCCTCCTGATAATCTGTCTAGGAAAAGAGTAAGGGAAAACTCTTTAGGGGGAAAGTGTGCAGGACAAGGCATAAAGTAGTCTTTCACCCTTTCCTGTGCTGTCAAGTGCTGCAGGTTTCCTATTTGTGCTGAATATATAGGTGAAGAAGACTGGAACCAGAACCCCAGGAATGGTTCAGGGAGGGCAAGAAAATGCTCCTTGACAGGGAGTCATGAGAGGCTGGACTTCCCCTCCAGCATGCAAGCCCTCAAACATCATGTTTCAGAGTGGTGTGCTGTTTGTGGGTCCTTCCTCTGCTCCTGTCCACAGGCAGGTGTGGGCAGAGAAGGCAGGAGCAGCAGGAACATGAAGGAATGACCCTCCTTTCAGCTGGGCTACAGCTGGTGAAAACAATCCAGCAGCCCCCATAGATGCCCAAGAGTAACAGCACAGCAGACATGCACAATCTCCCACCTTGGTGCTCCAGCCTCCCACTCCTTCTGAGGACTCCCTAAGCATGCCACTGTTTGCCTGCTCACTATTCCCCATCCAACTCCTTGCTTAGTGCTTGCCCAATCTCCACAGCATTTCTGAAAGCTTCATGTTCCCACACCTTTTGACAAGGACCTCCAGAGCTCCACTATGACTCATGTGAAGGGAAAGACCCCCTATAAGTCCCAAGCCACAGTCATGCCCTTATGTCCCTGCCCTTCCCCTGGCTGGTTTTATGATATACTACAGACTGAGCATTCATCTCTTCCCAGAGACACATGCTTTTTGGAGCTTCTAGTATCAGCAATGAACTTAAAATCTATGTATAGCGGTTTACTGTTAAAGCTTATTTCCCTGTTAGATAAAGGGAAGGGGCAGAATGAAACAGTCATTGCAGGATGAAACACCAATTTCCAACCCTTTCTGGGAGCTTGACACAGCAAGTCTCATTTCCAACCCCAGACTTTGGGAGAAAGCTTGCAATTAAAAAAATTAACAGTGACCTTGAATACAATGGCTACAGTTTAACTAACCCACATTCAGGCTTTGTTAATCAAGAAGGCCTTCTGTAAACTACAGCACAAAAGGACTTTTCCAAAGATCAGGTTACCTCAGCCCAGCCACACCAGGTTGGAAATTTTAGAGACCTTTATCTAAAAGCTCAAAATAGTTCTCAACTGCTGAAACCACCCTATTCGCTCTTCACCCTCTGCTCTGCAAGGAGCAAGGTGAGCAGGAGTCTGGCTCAAGCCATGGCTAAGGCAGGGCTTGCAGTTAAGCAGTAACAACCACAAAGCATTTCCAAGGCACTGATGGCCAGCTGGGTGGGGTTACATCACATCCAAGGACCTAATCAGCACCTCAACCTCTGGAACTGCACAGCAGAGGCTCCACCAGGATTATAAAACAGAATGAGAAGATACTCTTAAAGCATGCATCTTTCAAGGCTCTGGAGAGACTTACAGCTACATCTTCACAGATAATCACATCACAGGTACAGGGCAAAGTTAGCAAGTAAGTGCCCAGAGCTAATGAGCCAGTTTATCCATTTTATCTAGCAGAGAAGTGGTTTTTACCCTCCATTCCATAGTAATGTTACCTTGACAGGTGCAGTGCCCACAGTAAATACTATGTCTGTCCCATATTCTGAATAATCCCTTTAGGGATGAAAGCAATGATACATATTCAGAAAATGGATGTTTCCTGCAGCCTCTTGCACAGCTCATAGCATCAGAAAATTAAGAAGACTGGAAGAGAAAAGCCTGATACTGCTCCTAAAGCAGACCTTATTTGGTATCATTACTCATAGGCCAGTTAAACTAGGGAGTTGGCTACTCCGGACTCTTTTCTGCTTACTTTTTTATGGATTATAGAGTAAAATATAAATTTCAAAGAAATGTCCTGGAAATGCCATGTGCCCTAGGACACTGAGCCTAACTTTGCCCCTCTCCTTAAATTGTTACCCTTAACAAACTATCAACTGCATGCCTTTGCTCTTATTGACTAGCTGGAATACCACTGAAATGTGGTGGCAGCTGGTAATTAGTATTTTTAACTCTTGGGACATATTTTTTATGGCAGTACTTCCTGCTGGGGTTGGTTTTAACATGCTGTCCTCACTCCTCTGGAAGGCTCACCAAGACCACATCTGTGCATGTGGATGGACCAAAGTCTTAGAAGTGTTATCAGACTACAAGAGAGCTATGAGGTCCAAATGGTCTTGTTTCCATCCAGGCAGATGTTCAGCATTGTAGATTTGTGCAGTTTTCCCATCATTCTCCTCTCTTGGCAGTTTTAATTGCTAGATCAGCACATCCCCTGAGCTCCACATTATTTCTGCCCAGCCTGAGCTCTGCCTGCAGACAGGAGGGCTCTTTTTGTCTGGATCTTTGTTCTTTCAACATCATCTAAATATTACTCCCTTGACACCTGATTTAGTATTTCAACCCCTCTAATTAACTCTAATAAACAGTGAGGTTTTATCAGAAATCTGATTATTGTTTGAAAGTCTGAGCATTTCATCCCAGCCTCAGAATTGATCTATTGACTGCCTTTAAATCTCACATTTTAATTTAACATTTAACACTTTATACCCAGATTAATTACATTTCCCATGATCGATACCAACAAACACCATCTCTGGCCCTCTCCTGATAGAGAGACTTTGGAGACCCTGCTCTGCCAAACACTCAAGACAGCTTTGCTCTTGAACATGGACATTTACAGGGCTGATCTATCCAGTGGAAGAGGAAGTGAAAGGAAAAATGAGAAACAGCAGTAGTGAGTAAGTAGCAAGTTTTAGTAAGCAACACCACCAGAGGAGATGTGCAGGAGCAGACCTGGCCATAGTGGTGGCACAGGGACTAGACTGGCCCCAGGATGTGGGGAGCAGAGACTCCAGCCAGCTCAACATCCATCTGTCCCACTCACACCTTGGCTGGAGGGAAACTGGGCTCTGAAGCAGGGAGCCACCAAGTATAGGCTCCATTGTAATTCCTGCTCACTCCAAACAGCGGGTGAGCTGGGCTTGGCCTGTCCAAGAGCTGCTCACAAGCACTGGGCCACAAGAAATGCCTCACTCGCTCGGTATCTCCTGGCATTTAACCAGCCTGCAGGTCTAGTCCCCCTTTGCCTCCACACAGCACAACAGGAGGAGCAAAGTGCCCCTCTGATCTCCAAGTCTAGCAGACCTCTTATTAGTGGACACAAATTGCACAGACTAATTAAGAAAGACACCCATCATGCTGCCTTTCTATCCAGCCAGTGCTAGTCTCAAAGGTGGCTGCTATAAGGCACTGGATCCAGCTTTACCAGGAGGACAGTACCCAATCTCTTTCTCTAGGCCACAGGAAGCAGAACTGGCTGTGCTTGAGGAGGGTCAAGTCTTCCTTGTACCCCATTTGCAATGCATTTGTGTTGTGACTGGAGATGGAAGATGACATTGTCCCCAGTATCGCAGAAAACAGGAATATTTGTCCCTGAATATTTTCTCTAGCATATTAAGCACAAGTCATTCTTATGCAAAGACTGCCCTGTACACCTGCCAAGGTCAGTAAGACCTTGCTTTATTTGCTGCATGAGGACTGGCTGCGCAAGTTTTACCTTGTACATATTTTTCCATGCGTTGCCTTAGATTTCCCTGCTGCTAGTATCTGTGCATCTTGCTGTCTGTTCAGTAGGTCATGCTACCTACTCTGGCTGTTAATAACGACTACCCAATATCCAGTGCTCCAGAACAGTCAAAATTCCAGCAAACCAAATCTTACAGTACGTTTAATTCAAAAGACAGCAAGAACAACACTGAATAACAATTTTCAAGGAAAACATGCTCCACAGCTTTTGCAAACAACATCAATATGTTTCTATTTTCAGGGGGTTGTGACCTGCTATCCACTCACACAGACATCACTGTTCACATTCTAGTATCTACATACAGATGATTTTTTTGTGCACAGATTGCATTCAACCACATGGCAGTGCCTGCACACGCAGGCACTGGATTACAATATCAGTGAGTGCAGCCTTCAGGAAGCAGCCAAGTACTGAAGAGCCTGGGTTTAAATAGATAATAGGATCTGAAAATAATTCTGTTTTTTAAACTGCAGACACCTTTTTACAGACTATAGCCAATAGTTATACCTACACTAAGGATTGTCCCTCTCCCCAGTTTACTAAATTCTGTAACGCTGCAGGTACAACAGTCAAATTTAGATATTCACACAAGGAAAAAAAAATAGTATTTTGAAACTGTACAATATTATGATACTGCAAACCTCAAAGTTCTTGACATTTAACCCAAGCAACTCCTTTGCAGAAGAACAGAATTAAGTGATCTATCTGAGGTCAGTGGTAAGTTAGGAAAACTTGTCAACAGCCTGCCCTGCTCAGGAAGCACCCTGCCTCACCCCAGCCTCTAAACCCAAATCAGTGGGGAGATGGCAAACAAAAATGTCTAACACATCCCCTGATCTGCCAGGAGCAGTGCAGCAGAGTCCCCCAGCAACCCATCTTTCTTGCTGGTTTATTTCCCCACACTTGATCCACCACAGCAGCATTTGGTGCTGAGCTCTGGCTTAGCAGTATCTGTTGCAAACAAGCTTCCAGCCAGTGAGATCTGGTCTGGTGGGAACAGCAAGCCAGGACCCCAGACAACAGCTCATACATCCTTCTTCCAGCTCAGAAATCAAGCTGTTTTAACTGTCTCACTTTGCCCCCCAACATTGCTTGAACCCCATTCACAATTTACAGTTAATAACACTGACGTCACACACCCTGAGGGCTACAAGCTCCTCGGGGTAGAAACCCTCTTCCCCTTTACCCTTCAGCAGTCTCTGACCTTGGTAAAACTCCACAGCCATTACCAGTAACACAAACCATCATTCAAACTTAAACACATCCTGGTGCCAGCAGTCTCTCCATTGGAGCCTGGCAGCACTACAATGGGGCTGCACAGAGGGGTTAAGAAGCACTGCTGAAAAGGGATGCAAACAAGGACTCCAGGCTCTGAGCAAGCACAGTCTGCCATACAAAAGGTGAGCATCACTTGCGAGCAAGAGCTGTCTGGCTGAGTATACTGCCTTTGTTAACAGAGAAGGCTAGAATGATGGAGTGGGCTAATTAACTGCATTTTACTTTGGGAAACCCAGGCTTAAATCCTGGCTCTTGTCACAGCTGAAAATGAATTTAGGGACCAGAATAAAGACCAAGATAATTTATTTTCTACAAAATCATCAAATAGTTGCCTGGCCCCTGA
The DNA here is from genome assembly GCA_008694505.1 of Cyanoderma ruficeps. Classification (NCBI taxonomy): domain Eukaryota; kingdom Metazoa; phylum Chordata; class Aves; order Passeriformes; family Timaliidae; genus Cyanoderma; species Cyanoderma ruficeps. The sequence goes on from VZDJ01000611.1 coordinate 225,475, forward strand.
CAGAGAAGCCCAGAATTCTATGCGAGGCTACTACTGCTTATGGAGCTATTTCTTCAAATATAAGTTATTAACTGACTGACGTGAGTGGTGATCACAGCTATCCATGCTGCTTAGCTGGACTGAGCACCCCAACGTGATGAATCACCATTCATGACTGCCCACACTTCATGATGCAGTGCCACACGAGTTGCAGGTCCTACAGGGAGGGACATCATCCCTGGCAGGATTCAAAATTCAATTTTGATATGGTGTCATTTATCCCTTAACTTTGAAGAGCCAAAGCACAGCTCTGGTGTAACTCTAGTTACTTCACTGGAAAACCACTAGGACTGGTTGTGGTCCAAGAGAGCCGAGGGTAAATTCCCCACTTCCTCTCGGCTGAAGGCTGCCCAGCAGAGCCAGGAGGGAAGCAAGTACTTTCCCCATAAAGTAATTCTCTATTTTTATCATGCTAAGAAAGTTTTTCATTTGGAAACTAAAACCCCTGCTTCAGGAAGAAGCTAAGCACCCTCTTCCTTTCTGATTTATACCATAGAAGTGTTCATCTAATCACATCAGCTATTTTTTTCTGAAAAGGAATCATTGTGGAAATAAATTAGAACAGCAGACCAGCTCCCAAATGTCTCCAGGAAAGAAGTACAGATAAATTGTATTCCTGACCCTGGAGGTGGCATGTTCCTTCATACTACTGTTTGTAGTGTCACCTCAAGCATTCCAAAGAAGAGAGATCCATGGTGTCAATAGCACTTCTGAGAGCAACATACTTAATGTCTAAGCAGCAGCTAATAGTCATGAAGCACAATTTTGGGCACAATATGCTGCTCTACCAAAGTTGGAGTTAGTGCTTCAGAAGTGCCATCACCCTCCTCTTTCCTTCTCTCAAAAAAAAGAGTCTCCAACATCCTCAGCCACCAGCACAACTGAAGTTGGGCAGGAAGACACAATGGAGGTCAAAAGGAGCACAGAAACATTTTCTGAAGCAGCTTCCAGCACATAATGCTCCAGCATACAGCACAGCTCAGCAATACAGCACCTTTCATCTGCACCAAGAAAGAGACCCAGACACTTAACCCTCCAACACAACAAAGTGAGGGGTGGGTGTTGTCTTCACAGTAGGGTTTTACACCAAGCCAAAGGTTTGTGTGGGAGGCGTCCCTTGAACAGCAGAAGAAGAAAGCTTAAGTCAGACTTCTATCCACAAAGTCAGACTCGGGGGGGAAGGGATCAGTCAGAAGACGCCCATGAACTGGAGCAGCAGCCACAGTGTCCTGGGGCTCACAGAGAACCCAGGGACCAGGAGGTACCTGCTCCCAGGCACAGCGAGATTCCCGAGGCCTACCCAAATTCTGCAACTAAGGGCCACGAATCTCCCCCGCCCCGGTTATCTTTAAATCCTCTTTACTCTGCAGAGCTATTCTCCACCCTCCTTCCTTTTTAATCAGCCCTGACCTACAGATGTCAGCCTCATTTCGGCTAAGTCAACACAACTGCCACATCTAGGATGCTGTTACAGGAAAAACCTTACACTCCTGGCTGGATTCCAGAGTCTACTTCTTGGTCTAGACCTGACCTCGTTCCTTTTCTGAAAGCTTAATCCTATACCTTAAGGGCACAGCGAACACACAGCGACTCCAACATGGGCCTTTCTATGCTCACTCTCCCCTTCAGCCTGCAGAGACTCTTTTGATCACCCTACACGAGTAACAACAATTATTGACAGGAGGCTCCCTCAAAACTGACTGTTTTTAAAAATCACACATGTTCAAAAGCCAAAAAACAAACAAAACACATAGTGCTTTCTGAAAGCTGAATCCTTAACCTAGAGCTCACCCAACAGGACACAGACCTTAAATCAACAGTCCCCAAAGTTTCTTCAGAAGCAGCTCTGGCCTCACACTGAAATCATAGCCAAATTGGGTATATCCAGCTTCATCTAAAGGTTAGAATGGAGATGAAACCAGCCTTACAAATCATTTATTTCCAATGCCTCTGTCATGGGCAGGAATACCTTCCACTAAAACAGGTTGCTCAAAGCCTCTATCTAACCTGCCACTTATTCATCGTTTGTCAGAAACACAACTCAGGACACCAGCTGAACAAAAAGGACTTCAGGCAGATACCACATCACCCTCGGACAGCACCTCACCAGGCACAGCTCAGTGACCTGCTGCAATGGTAAAATCAAAGAGCAAGCTGGCTCTTCTGTTTTGCCACATGTGGCCTGGTCCCTGCTGTCCCCACCCCATGTGGCCAATATGCAGGAGGCACAGGCTAGAGATTGATGGACAACAGTTTATCCCATCTTGCCCAAACACAGCACACAAACAGGGTATCAACACTGAGCAATATCTAGCTCCTGCACTCCACCTTGTGACCCAATAACCTCGACCCCAGTCACACATCAGTAGCAGCAGTGGGAATACCAAACCACAAATAAGGTATTAGTAGCTTATTTGTTATCTGCTTATTCCAAGAAGGCAGCTGTGGATTCAACCTTCAGGCAACAACACAGGTTTTTGTTAGCTATCAAAAACATTTGCACAGTGCTTTGTAAGTGTTTGTGGGCAATGTTCGAAACCCCAATTATCTGTATCTGACACGATGCTGAACCAATAGTCTCCTAATTCACAGGAGCTGTAAAAGCAAAACTCTAAGGCTAGGAAGAGCCTTTGGATCAAATTGTCTGAGCTCTGAAACAGTCCTTGAATGTGTGCTGCAAGAAATCCTCCATACAAACACACCTTTCATATCATGGCAGGAGGAGGGGAGGAAGAAAAAAAAGAGATTAAAACCAAAAGCCAGATCCTCAGGTAACAGAAAAATCAGAGGTTCTCCCTCAGTTTATAGTGCCATGGATTTGAGCCAAAGGTGCTTTTAAAGTCCTTTTATGAAATATTTTAATCTTTCTACCTGCTATGTGTGCAATCTAGGCAGTGTTTTTCAGAGAAATTATTTATTCAGCTTTATAGTGACTAACCTGAATTTCCAGACTGCTTCAAAAGAAAAGCTGAAGCATTTCTTTACAAAAAGCAAAGAGCATTACTTCTTCCCTCCTTGTTTTGTCTTTTCTTTTTTCCTCCATCCCTCAGCAAACATCTCTACCTCTCATCTAATAAATAAACAAATTACATACCTTTCCATAAAAATATGCTCTTCCCTTCACCTACATGCCAAAAATGTGCTGACAATTTTTTCTTTTTTCTTTTATTTTTCTTTGCTAATGCCACTCAAAATGGAATAAATGCCTTTTCTTTTTTTTAAATTAATTTTTCAGTTTAGCTACTTATATGAAAAAAACCAGCAAGTCTTACATCACTGGCTGCAGTCTTACAACCTGGAATAAACTGAACACCATGCTGCAAGGCATGGGATTACCACAGGCTTGGTATTAGTGGGATACCCTAGGAGAAACAGCCACAGTCCAAAGGAAATTGCAGGGTCAGTGAAAGTGCCCACACTGTTGCATGAACTGCCTCAATGTTACTTCCCAGTAAGTAAGTAAGTAGCATCACAACACTTAAATACAATTAAGGCTTTAATCCAAGCCATCAAATGAAGGACCAGTTCCAAAAGGCATGGCTTCACTGGGATACGCTTCCTGGCACACCGGGTAGGTGTCCTGAGGACAGGGAGCTCAGGCAGCACACACCTCTCTTCACTGTGCCTCCACTGTGCCTGCCACAGGGGAACCACCTTCACAAACAGCAGGTCTGGTTTAAGGCAAGGCTTAATGTTCTTACAATGGTATTTCATCAGAAGTAAGCTCCAATTCTGCAATGTGGAGGGCAGATGTACGTTTTCTTGGGTGGAGATGCCCTCTACTCAAGCCAGCCTAAGACCTTCACTTACACAGGGCTGTGATTAGGGGATTCAGGTCATAAGCAAGCAGATCTCACACTTTAATTCTCTCTCTCTCTCATTTTGNCAGAAACACAAGCTCGTGTGCACCAGCCTTCTCCCCCTCTCCCTCAGAAGACAGAAATGCACGAGGTTGATCCTGATAACCTCCCACCCGAAAATGTCTGAATTGCCACAGCACCCTTTCCCCATATTGAATGCTCCGAACAACCATCCTAAAGCCAGTCTTGCCTCCTCACCTCCACAATCCAGCTAACAATACTGCATCAAATACATGGATACCATTGCATTTGTACCTTCCCTCTGGCAAGCCATCCAGAAAGTTGCGCATCCAAAACTACAGCAGCCTGCACCCTCTTGCACTCCTTCAGTTTCCTCCTAAGAACATCCCGCTGAGAGTATCCTTGGCAACACAGGTTCAAGACCATCCTAAAACCACCCAGGAAAGGGTATCAGATTGCAGCCCTTGCTTCACTCTCCTATAAGCACTGTGCAGGATTAACCCCTTGCTAAATGATCTGGGACTGTGGTAACAAGCTCCCAGATTTGCTACTTATTTGTGGCAGCTTTCACTACCTGCAGGTGCTGTCCAAAAATGCAGAAGAAAAATGTGTGCCCTTGGGAGCTCATAGTCTAAAAGCAGAGGTCAGGAGAAACACTCTGTTCTTATTAATGTAGTTCTACAGAGAGCTGGGAAAAAAAAAGAAGCCACATCTATATGCTTCTCAGAAGCAGATTATGGTTAATAATACAAAGATTACTGACATTAAATGAATTTAAATTCATTCTTCTATCATTCAGAATATTAAGGTTTTTACCTTCCTCCCAGAATCACTCCCATTTGTAGTCAGCCTCACTTTCTGCCTATCACAAATTATATTTGGACAATAATCACCACAGTGGACTTCTCCCCCTAGACAGTTTTCGTTGTATTAGGAGCCTTATTAAAAAAAAGTATTTGTAGCATTAGTTTAACCTAAAAAACCCCAGGAAGACAGTATGCTTACAACTGCTGCATAAATCTCTGAAGAAGTCTCTGCAATCCTAATGAGTTCTGTGCCTCATTAGGCAACAGGCATGGGGAGAGTCTCACTTGTGCTGTAGTAGTGTCACTCCTGCAGACAGAACAAGTGGCGTTCAGCCCTGGGCTCTGCCAGGGAGAGGGAGCTGACACTCACCAGCATGGAACACACCAGAACACCAGCACATGTCAAAGGCAAATGGGACCAACAAAGAAGTGTCTGATCCTGGTGACCAAAACTTGATTTTAAATTCGAGTTGCTCCTCACTAAGGTTTAGGTTCAAACTGAAGACACTACTCTGCACCAGCCCATCGCGAATTTAATGGTTTTACAGCCAGCACCAGCAAACTGAAGATAGAGCACAGTAACAGCAGCAAAGCCAAACACAGATTTATTTTCATGAGAAAAAACTCCTTTTGAAATTTAAGTTTCAGTTCAACTGTAAAATCCCTCTCCAGTCATCATGACAGAAATATCTGAGGATGCTCAATAGAAAGCCATCAGACCAGCAAGTCACCAGTCACGTGTTTGCTGCTGAATATCACGAATGATTGCGCTAAAAAAACATCTCACAAGTGTTTGAATCTACATTTTACTGAGAAAAAGGGAACTTCATGTCAAAAAGCCTGCAAATCAATGCCAGTCAGCCCCAAATCTGGCATGCCTGGCTGGACTGCGGCACTCCCCACTTGCACTCCTAGTCCCTATATTGGGAAGTCAAGCCAACACATCCCCACACCTACAAAACCAGAATCAGTGGGCAGTTGTCTGAGATGCAGTTTGTGGTGAATTGCTATGGGATCAGTCCAACTCAACTGTCCAGTCTTTTTGTTTCAAAAAGGGAATTACTCCTGCTAAAAGGCACCTGCCTTAGCTCACGGCCTTATGCAATGGACGCTCTAAGCACTTTTCTAATTAAATCAGTACATAATTATGAGAGTGTTTCATTGAACCAAAAAACCCCAGCACCTTGTGAAAGGCCGCCACAGACTGACTCAGCCTCACTCATGCAGACACTCTCCTGCAGCACTGGGCATCCTCCAGCTCTGCTTTCACCACCTTTTCCAGCTGACCCAAGCACAGGCTGCATTGGCCCAGGCATCATTCCTGCCCTCTCCCTCAGCCAGGACAAGCATTCGTAAGACTGAAAAAGTACAGGGAAGAGGACAGCAGCAGTGAGGAAAGAAAACACACCTTTCAGTGCCAAAAAACATAGGAAGTGCACGAAGGAGCAGGCTTAGCTTCTCATGGCACCCATGAAGCCAAGAGCACTTGGCACAGCCCGGGAGCTCAAACAGCCAATGGCTCTGCCTTGGCAATGCCCCGCTGATAAAAGGTTTCCACATCTTGTCCCAAATATGCACATACTCCACAAGGTGTTTCAAGACCTAGGGGAAAACTTTACCATGTAAGCTGGAATGCAAAATGGTGACACCACTCAATGGGGCATCTCTACACTCAGGCTGAATTTAGAAATCCAGGTATCTCTACAAAAACAAGATGGGTGGCACTGTATAGAAAATAAAAAAATCTGTTATTAAACACACGAGAAGTTTCCCTTATCTTATTAATAGATCTCAAGGTCTCGTCAGAAGAATAACCTTCCATCTAACACAGAGTACAGAATGAATTTGGCATTTGGCAGCAGCATCCTCATTCCAACTTTGGTACCTGAGCGTCAGCTACTGAATGAGTCATATTACAACACAGTCACCAGAGCTGGAAAGTCCCCAACCCAGCAGGTTTGTAACCAACCCTTCAGCAAGGCTCACAAAACCTCATGCAGAATCTGCCCTACACGCCATATTCATCTCCACAGTCTCAGAAGAAGCATGGATCACAGCTACTCAACCACACTCCTCTGCAGACCCTCAAAGTCATGATGAAGGTGGTCCATCCCACGAGAGAGCCACCCAAGAGAGGTGCCCTGGGCAGACTGGTCCAAGGGAGTGTGCAGTGCAGGCATGGGGAAGAGTGGGGATAACCTGCCTGCATTTCTGAGCAAGGGGGAGAGGCTGGCTGCACCCAGAGGCAGCAGGGGAGGTGTCACCCCATTGCGGAGATGCAGGAGGGAAGGGGCTCGCTGTTCATCCTGCAGGAGAGCAGCCCACTCTGGTTTCCTTATTTACATGACCTGAAGAGCAGCTTTCTCAAGCACCATGTGAAAGGTGCTGCTTCACTAGCCAGACCACGCCTAGGCACTTGGGACACTGCCAGGCTAGCTCATTACCAAGGCTCTGCTTAACGAAGGCCACTGAGGTTGTCACACCAAGCGCTTCACTGAGTCAAGCCAAATTAATCAGCGATGGACTGGGTCTGAGGAACAAGCAGAATACATGGAATAAAGGAGTATGTATATAGATCCAGGAGTCAAGTGCAAGCTGGAGATGCCACTGCCAAAACTTGGGTGTATGTCTAAGGGCATGGAGGCTTCACAAAACACCTCTGCACTAGGACTTCCTCAGTCAGATACAACTTAGCATCTGGAGGCTTAAAAGAAAGGAGAATAAACCACCTGTAACCCTGCGAATGGCTCCATGCTACTGTTTCTTTTTTGTACTTCAAAAATTATGTCACTGAAATGTATCTGAATGCAACACAAGCCCCCTCGGCCAGCACTGCTTATTACTATTTCTATAAAAATGTTCAGACTGTATTTGAAAGGAGCTCACTAATACCTGGTATGGCCACACAAAAATTTATCCATCCTGACTTGCTGGCTGCAGAGTAGGAGATCGTACAACTGAGCAACTTAGAGAAGAGTGACCAGCAACTTAAGAATTTTGACCGGATTTTGGGAGAGAAACCCAAACACCTCTGCTGCCCAACCAGGGAAGTGCCCAAAGAGCCTGATTCTCTCTTCTCCATCACTTTTGCACCCTATGGCCTATGGTAATATTTTGCATGCTGTAGACTAACCTGGTGCTCTGGAGAACAACTCCCAGCAGCAGCCCAGCATTCAGCCATGGCTCAGAGCTTGTCCTTTACCAGGCAGGATTTCCCATCAATGACATGGGGATGTTTTGCAGCTCACCATTCCAGCCTTTAGGACCCCTTTAACAACGGGTCCATCACTGCACACAGGCTCCTCCCAGCATCACGGCCTTGCATTGCACAACCAAACCTCACCACCACACTGTCCCAGAACCTTCCACCAAGATATTACCAAACACTTCACAAGCACTAATGGATTAAGTCCCAGCATCCCATTTAACTCCAGGAGCAGAGAAGCAGGCTGAGGTGTCCTCATCACCTTGTGAGCCTGCTGAGGAGCCAGGCATGGCAGACAGACCTGCCAGCTTCCTCCTCCTGCTCAGCTACAGACCTGTGTAGTATTTCAAAGGCTCTTTCCAAAACAGAAGGAAAGGAGAAAAAAAGAAAAAGCTTTCTGTTTTCCTTGAAAAGCAGGTCATGCAACAAAGAAAGCACTAATAAAGGTTTCACCATCCAAATTAAAAGTCAGAGACAGCAATGAAACGTCTCTGAAATATACGTAACATGTTGTGCATGGTGTGAAATTTATTGCTGCCTAGCGGAATGAAGCCAAACATCTTAATATGGAAAAACACCGCTACTTTTGATCCAAACAGATTGGGAAAAAAAAACAAATCACCCAGTTGTGGCCTCCCCACACTAAGAGGAGCAGCAAGACAGTGTTTTCTGCCCATCCTCACCCTGTCCATGGTCTGCACACTGTTTGCTCACAGGACAATCCCACCTAAAACAGACAGTCTGTTATTAAAGCTGTTGTAGGCAAGATCAGGCCTTTGTTGAAGGGGATTCAGGTGGGAAGAGCCGGGGAAATGGAACTGCAAGAATCATGCCAATTGCTGCATCCATTTGCAAAGTGCTAAACAGGGACAGGCTACCTCACAAGGAGATTCCCCACCTTTCAGTGGCTGTCTACATTTTCACCAGCCAAATTCCTGACTCACGACAGGCATATTTCAGGAGTTAATTTTGGTTTTACTACATCATCACCAGCAAACCCTGAGAAATTAAGTCAAGCCTCAATTGGCTCAAAACATAATTGCATTTCTCTTAAATAATAACTTTGCATTATTTCTACTTTTTTTTTAGCTCGTGCATATTACATCCTAATTATATTTTAAAGATTTCATTTGCAGCTACAGGAATAACCCAGAAAGACATACAGATGAGCTAATTTTCAAATCATGACTTGACGAAGGACATGAAGCTTTAAAAAAAGTGACAGATAGACCAAAGCACTTGGAAAAAAAAATGCAACATGCAAAACTGAAAGTCCATTACCTCTTTTGCTAAAGCCAGTAACTCAGTGCCAAAGAGAACAGTTTGAAGATCTCAGCAGATCAAATGCTGAATATCACACATGTAATACAGCAGAAAATGTTATTTACACAAATACTACACACGGAACAGCAGCTCAGAACCTGGTATTCTGACTAAAATTCTGCTTTTAGCAAATCTCTTAAGTACCATTTTTTCAGCTCAAGCAGATTTTTCCTACAAGATTTTAAAAGATTACATGCCAGGTGTAGAATACTTCATAAAGCAGAATTAGATTTTTGCCTTGCGTGATTTTTCTTAAAATTTTTTTAATATATAATAGCAACCAGCAAATTACAGCCATTAGTACGACACTGCCTTCACATCAGATTTATGGCAGCATTACCAAAAGCAGGATTTCATCCAACAACACTTCTGGATAACACAGACATCCGCAGAACCATGGGGGAAAAAAGCACATAAGCATGCACAACCACACATTTTGTGCATTACCATCCAAGACATTTATAAGGATGGGTGTTTTGTGCCACTATTCCACAAGACAGTACTCCGATCATGCAAAAGGGTACGGTACACTCTCCTGCACACAGCGACCTCCAGTCCTGCCTCATATTCTTTTAAATCCCTCACCTTCGTGCTCATAAATACAGCTTTGGCAGAGGAGCTGCACTGCAAGCAAGAAAACTCACCCCACACTTCTGTTACAGTGCTACATGAAATCCTCCGTCTGCCCCAGCAAGCTCCAGCAAAATATCCAAGTTTATCACGCCGAGTAAAGAACAATAAGTGGGAGTCCGAAAAGGCAGTCAGAAGTACCGCCAAAAAATCAGAGCTCTTTCTCAAAAAAAGGCCCTCCCTTAGGAAGCCTGCCAATCAAGCTCGATCACGAGGCTGTTTTCCGAGGGTGAATAGAGTTCTTATTGACACAGCTTATGTCTGCAGCATGCAGCCCTCCACAAGGCTTTCAAGAGCAGATCGGATTACACAGACACATTCTCTCTGATTTTATGCATTCAGAAGCCCTCAGACATAAAATACCCGGCTCAGAAGGCCACTGCTTTTTCAGCTTGCTATCGGCCTACGTGCTTTTACCAAAAAAAACCCCAGGCAAACAGATCCTGGCACCTTCACTTGGGCTCCCAAGGCCCTCATCCTCACTCAGCAGGGCCTGATAATTTGCAGGCCAAGACACAGATTTGCTCCACGTGAATAATACAAGACGACTCATTCCCATGGTGAGTACTTAGCATCAGAATGAGAGAAGGGGAAAAACAAATATCTGCTGACACCATTTAAAATGGAAGATGATAGCATCGCTCTGGGTAGACAATCCTGACTGGAAGATGGCATGGAAAAAGGGGAGGATACACACCTTTTAAAAGAACAACACACACTGCACAGCTTAGCAGGCAAGGGCTGCAAAAAGCATCATAAGCAGTAATTCAGGTAAATCATCTATCCAGGGGCAACAATTTGCACACATGGAAATCTGGAGAAAACAAACTAAAAGGATCCATTTATACAATTTCTATGCTTAGGGGGCACGATAAGGAATTCCATTTCAGCAGCAGACACAAATAGAAAGTCTGGGGAACCTGTGGTGTTGCATTAGAGGTGAACAGAGAATTACAACATGTTTTATTATAAATGCTCCAGCCTAAAAACTGAATTTCAGCAAAAGAGACAAGTCTGTGCTTAAGCCATATGACAAATCAAGAACCTAAGCACTGCCCTAGAGATGAGTGCATGCACTGCCCAGAGGTCTGGACTACACCAATTGAAAAGAAGCTCACAACCCCTCCCCTCCAAAAAAAAAAAAAANAAAAAAAAAAAACAGTCTAAAAAGCAAACCAGTACATTACACATGGGTAAGTGGATCCTTATCACCTTAAAAGGAACTCCTGCATCAACTTCAGCCACGCTGAATTGAAACTTCTCACTGAAATATTACATACGGCAAACACAGCAAATCAAGCAAGCTTGAGCTTCAGAGCTTTTAAGGGATTTTAAGAGCAAACACACACTGTTCAATAAAGACATCCTCTCTTCCCTGCTTCCAGGCTGCAGTCTGCTCCCCAACCAAGATTTTCTAGCATTTTGCAAAAGATTTTTCTCACATTTTCACTTATGACTGCTGGGAGGCTGGACCTGGGCAATGGAAATGCAAGATGCCATGTCTGTCTGACGTGGCCATTCTTTGGTTGGATGTGTGCACTGTTCTCAAAGCACACCAAGAGAGCCATCACTCCTATAACTACCTTTGGATATCGAGATCTAAGCAAATTGTGTTTTTCAGTGCTCAGCCTCCCTCTGAATGAACAGCCTCGTGTTTCTAGTACTCAGTTTCCACATGTGACTTCTGGTATGTTCATGGTCCAAAAAGCCTGCTCCTATGAATGCTCCATGCTCTCTCCCAGCACATCTGAGTCATGCAATGGGTCACTCCACTGACAAAGCCAAGTCATCACCACCAGCACAGAAGGGGTATCCTACTGTGGACATCAGTCACCAAATCCCAACTGTAGATTTAACATCTTCACATGTGCCTGCATTAGCCACAAAATCTTTTTTTTTTTTCTGCCTCCTGACTGAGCTGCAGGCACTGATGACTAGGCCAACCATGGTTTGACTTGTGCCTTTAGGAAAATCCATTTGCCAGACATTAGAAATGCAGTTACGCTGTGGCCCAGCCTCATCCTGTCCTGCCTGGGCCCCCCAAGTCCTTGTTCCAACACAACCATTTCTGTGGCCACATGGAGAAGCTGAGTGATGGCTAAAATGAATGTCCTTTTTTCTCTTGTTATTCAGCAAGATTATTCTTAAATCACAAGGATGGAAGAGTCTGGAGGAAAAGGCTAGAAACAGCACCACTTCCACCGCAGCACCAGCTTCAAAATTGATTTGCAAGTTATGCCGCAAAAATTAAGAAAGCCAGCCTCTCTCTCTCTCTCTGTAGTCACAAGTTTTCAAGCTGCACTTTGAGATTCCCTTAAACATGCAGAACAGCTCCTCAAAACCTCATGTCTGATGGCATCATACGTGCAAAATTCTAAGTTCCACATATTCCTCTTGCCAAGCTGGGACAAGCCCATGAGAAAATTTCTAGGTTTGTACAATTCTAAGAATAACATTTAAGGCTTATGCCACCCATTCCTCAACAGAGAATAAGAGGGCAGAGCAGGCCCCCATTGCTTGTGATGTGGAACTGGGCACAAAAACCACAAGAAAATCCTCTGTGTGGATTCAATATCTCAGAGGCACAACTGCCCAGCACCTCTACTGTCAGTAACCTTCCTGCAGCACATGGCCCAGCACTGGGAGAGAGGAATGACAGGTCTAGATTCATTACCTCTTTCTCCACGGGGATCCCTCACAGAAGTAGAAAGAATGTGGCACCCTGAATTCTGCTGACCTGGCCAGATGCTGCAGGAGGCTGAGCAGGACAGTTTACAGCACCGTTGGGCTAATTTCCTTGCTGACCACCAGGTCTGCTTTGGGCCCCTGCCAACATATCCCAAAAGGCCCATAAGGCAGCACCAGATCTGCAGCAGCCACACAGCTGTAAACAGGCTGAACCAGGTGCACACACAAACCTCAGCTGCTCCTAGGAAGGCCAACTGAGCCTGAAGTAGACTGCTCCTTCTCCTGCTATCAGCACATCACATAATACCTAGAAGCTTCAGCACAGTCCATTGTCTTTGAAAGAGTAACATTCGAAACACTGAAACAGTTCTCAGAAGTTTTCTGGGCCATCTCTACTCTAAAATTACTTCATTTAAATATGTACCATGTCTATATATATATATATATAAGCACACACACCAAGGGAAATTATCACCCGTGAGCAGAGCTGGTGCACACACATAGTACCTCTGCACAGCCTCCCAGGTCTGCCTGTGCAGCTCCACACTACTACAACCCCACAGCAAACCAGAGCCACTTGAAGCCACCCCAGGAAGGTCCTGCCCCACTGACAGGAGCACTGAAAAGACCACAGCCTGCAGGCTCTCCACCAGACCAGGTTCTACACCAGACTTGTTAACACTCCTCCTCCTTGGGGTTTGGAGAGTAATGGGGGCAGGGAAGTTTCAAGACCGAATTACAGAGTCCTTTAAGCCCTTCACTTCTGCACAAAGCTGAAGCCCCAAGTCCTCCCTTCAGGATTTTTTTCCCTCCCAGGACCAAGATGTGTGGTTTGGATGTTCATCAGTAAATTAAGCTCCAAGGAGCAGGACTGTGCCATGTCAGGTATTTCTCCAACCTGGAGAGCAGCACAATTGCAGACTCCATACACTACCTCAACAGCAAAACACCCGCAAGGACGACCAAAGGGGGAAAACATCTCTGCAACCCCATGGAAGCTGCTCTGTGGAAACTTTAACTGCATTACTTCTGCTTCTGTATAATCCCAGAATAACTAGCTTAATTCAGACTGCTCCAACTCAGATACTCGATAGTTTCAACATGGTATAGACCATAACCTCACTCTAATTACAGGATCACATTACATGTCCAACAACTGCTGCAACTTAGTCTTGCCTGATACACCCCAGCTGAAAATTGCTCATCTCACCTCTCACTCTCTTACTTTTTGGCAACCTCTGAATGGAGGCAGGGATACCTAGCAACACCTCAGCATCTCACACACTCGCACCCCAAGCCCCACAAAGATTAAGTCATTATTTCCGTGTAGGTAACAAAGGCAATGGCTTCCATCGGTGCAGAACAAACTAGTTTTAGGCAAGTAGCACAGACACGGCACTACTGTTCATACACTTCTCTATGCAAACACAATATAGGATTATTGCTAAGAGCCACAACAGCACGAATTTGCACATCACTCCTCTAGCCTGGTGCTGACCGCACACGGAGCCTATCTGAGCAAGAGGGGAGTTTTCAGAGGCAAAACCTGCAGGACCAGTAAGTCGGACTTTCACTACCTCAAAGGCAGGGGGATGTTCCTTACAGCAGCGCACGTCTTGCCTTTGAGCTCAAAACTGCATCCGCGGCTCCCGCTGCCATGAAACGGGAAGGTTTTCTCCCCGCAGCCGCTCGCCCGCGCCTGAGCCGAATGTTAACAGGTCTCTGCCTCAGCGTCAGCTTCGCCACCGCCTCATGCTCGGCCGGGGAATGCTCCGCTGCCCGGGCGGGCGAGCTGTCCGGCCATGGCTCGGCGATGATTCAGCAAGGGGGTGGCTCCCGGTGAGAAGGCACACCTCCTGCGAGCTGTCACACCGCGGAGCCGGGGCAAAATGGGAGAGAGAACTTGCTGTGTCTNGCTGCGGCGGTCGGAGCCCTCCGGAGAGTTTGGGCTGCTTTTGCAGAAGTAAAACTCCGCTTCCCGCTGCTCAGAGCAGGGGTTTGCCACGCTACCAGGCGTCCGGGGCTACGGCAGCGCCTGCAACACTTTCGGCTGCAAAAATTAGTTCTGGTGTGGGTTTTGTGGTATTTTTTTTTTTCCTATTAAAGAACGGAACGACGCCCCCGCCACGCTGCAACCGCGCCAGCCGCCCGCCGGAGCGGAGCGGAGCCCGGGCCCGCCGCCGCCGCCGCCAGACAAAGGAGCGATGCGGAGCCGCGCCAGTACCCGCGGCCAGCCCGCCTGCGCCCCCGGGACAGCCGCCCGCGGGACCGGGACCGGCACCGGAACCAGCCGCCGCCGCGCCCCCTCCCCGGAGCGCGCCCCCCGTACCCGGGCGCCCGCGGCTCGGGGGGGGCACCGAGCGCCCCGCGGCCGCCCCGGCCTTACCTCGCAGCGGCGACGGCGCTCGCAGGCAGCGGCGGCCGCTCCGTGCCACGCGCGGCGGCGCGGGGCGAGCCACGGGGGCCGGTTTAGCGCGGGGGCCGCCTGCGCGCCGCCATTTTAACGCCTCCCGCCCGCCCTCTACCCCCCCTCACCCCCCTCTCCCCGCGGCCACGCGCGGCGTGGAAATGCCACTCAGCGACCCCCCTCGTCCTCCCCGTCCCCTCCGCCCCCGTCCCCGCCGTTACATTGACGCAGCGGCTCCTGGTCGCCGGGTCCGCCGTGGCGGAGGTGTAGCAGCAGGGCAGCAGCAGCAGCCGCCGCCGTCGTGGCCCCTCCGCCGCCGCCTCCCGCCGCCGGGCGCACATGGTACGCTCCGGGGCCGCGCCGCGCCGCGCCCCGCCGGCCGCGCGCGGCGCCCGGCTGCTGCCATGGCAACCGCCCCGCGACCCCCGCGACCCGCGAGACGCGCCCCGGGGCCGCCGCTCCCGCCGCTGGCCGGGATGCCCGGCACCCGCACCTCTGCTCGGCGCCGTACACAGACACCGCGCTCCCGCACACAGCCCACCTGTCCCCAAAGCCACCGCCACCTGCTGAGGGGCTGCATCGCCTCTGTCCCCACGCCGCCGCCGTACCTCCCTGCCGTGTCCCCTCCACCCCCAATGGTCATCACAGTTCCCTGGCTTGTCCACTCCGTCCCCAAAGCCATCATGGCAGGCCCCTGATGTATCCCCTCTATCCCTGAAGCCACCATCACACCTCCTTGCTGGGACCCCATTGTCCCCAAAACGACGGTGACATTCCCCCCACTAAAGGGCTGCATCCGTACTGTCCCCAAATCACCATCACCTGTTCCTGCTGCATCCCCTCTGTCCCCAAAGCGACCATCACACGCTCCCACCGTGTCCACACTGTTCCCAAAGTCATTATCGCCCGTTCCCACTGTGTCCCTCCTGTTTCCAAAACTACCATCACACCTTCTTGTTGTGTCCCCACTGTCCCCAAAAACACCATCACATCCACCTTCTAAGGGGCTGTAGTCCCACTGTCCACAAAGCCACCATGATACCTTTCCACTCTGTACCCCATGAATCTCTACTGTCTCCAAAACACTGTTACATATCCCTGCTGTGTCCTCTCTCTCCCCAAAGCCACCATCACACCTTCTTGTCTGTCCCCACTGTCCCCAAAGATACCATCACATCCACCTGCTGTGGGGCTGCATCCCCATTGTTCACAAATCCCATTCCCATTGTTCACAAATCCCATCACCATCTCACACCCCCATTGTGTCCCTGCTGTCCCAAAGTCACCATCATATACCCCCTACTGTGTTCTCTATTGCCAGAGCCACCACTACACCTTCCTGCCTTGTCTTCTCTGTCCCCAAAGCCACCACCATATGCCCCTGCTGTGTCCCCATTGTACCCAAAGTCACCATCATACTTTTCCACTCTGTACCCTCTGTCCCTAAAGCCACTCTTACATGTCCCCACCATATCCCTGCTGTTCCCAAAGCCACTATTACACCTTCCCGCTCTGTTCCTGCTGTCCCCAAAGTCACCATCACCTCCTCCACTGCACCTATCCAAAGCCAAAGCCATCATTTCACCCCTCACTGAGGGGCCATGTCCCCACTGTCCCCAAGCAATCATCACACCACCACCCCCCCCCAGACGCATCTCATTTGTCTTCAAAGCCACCGCCACAGCCTCCCGTTGCCGAAGATGTTGTCACTCCACACCCCACCCCCCAGAGGGTGGCTTGGCCACCCTTACCTGGGTGGTGGCACAGCTCTTCCACGCTGCAGTGCTCATTTTCACTCCTGTTTTGCAACAGAAGATTGCGTACGCCAGGACAGTCGCGAGGGAGAGTAGGCGCAATGTGAAGCAGATGAGCGAGTAAATCATGAAGCCGCCGTGCATGTTCTGCATACTGCAAATGAGGAGCTAATTTCCTGGCAGCCGGCTTCAGGATGCTTCAAGTCAGTCTCAGCCGATGTGCCCCTTAAAAACCTCTGTGGCTGGAAGCAGCCCTGCTCCTTTCCGACTTTAGCATCTAATTCCCACAAATATAGATAATTGAATCATGCATTTTGTTAGGGGGAGAGGAAAACAACCAGCAGCCGCTGGATCACTGAGGAAAATAAAGTCCGTCACCTTTTTTTTTTTCCTTAATTCAGCATTTTTTGGGGTTTGGTGACATTTTGTCAAGCATGAACTCAACCAGAGGCAGAGAGAAGCAGCTGAGGATTGTTTATGCAGGCAGGGTAGCCCTCCCTGACAGCAGCACTAATGGAAATAACACCAATAAAACTGTCGTGCTCGTGGTCTGAGCGGCAAAGCTTGAGCCCTGGTTTCGGTGCCCTGTTCTGACAACCGCTTCCCCAGTGACCACCAGCAGACCACTTCGCCTCCCTCCCTAGTTACCACCACTGATTCATAGTTGAGATCAATTAGCTAATGTTTGCGAAGTCAGTTGAAGATGACAAAGCCTTACATGCTGCTAATAAAACCATAATGATCCCACTGTTAAACATTAAACACACAATGAGGTGTAAAAAAAAATTACCACATTTGTGGAAAATTCCTCCTCCTGCAAGGGCAAGGGATTAGCTCCTAAAAAAAGAAGGATGAGCACAAATTTGCACCACAGGGTTTTGTCTCAAGGGTTTGGCTTCTTCTTGGGTGTTTGTTACTGGTTATTTGTGTGTCCATGGGCACACCGCTTGGGGCAGCAGTTGCTGACTCACCTGAGCATGGCAACTTAATACAGAGCTAGCCAAAAATCACCAGGAGGCTTTGGATAAGGGATGACCCTTTCCATTTTGTGTCTTTGCTTCCCAGTCTGCTAAATGGGATGAGGACTACAGCTGTGCAGCCTGATTTTTGCAGACAACATAATACAGCAGTTAGCAAACCCTCGCAACATGGTCATTAGAAGCCTGGGGACCCGTGCTGCCTGTGAGACACGTCACACCACAGAGCAAGGAATAAAAGTGCGTGTGTTGGACTTTCTAGGAGATTTTTCTTGGCAACGAGTCTTGCTTTAAACGCAGAGCTGGTAGCTGTGCCACTGGTAGGGCCCCAGGTTGCTGCATGTAGAGCAGCTCATGTCTGATGCTCTGACCTACAGGCAAGGAGGAGGAGAGGAACCAGGAAAACCACGTTTGTCTGTAGCTCTGGGCCTGCACGGGGCCACATTCATGGTGATGAGGCACTGGTGTTTCTGGCAGGGCAGAAGCCATGGGTGGGGATTTGCACAACAGCAACTCCAGGCAGTTTAGGATTTGGCACAGAGATCTCAGAGAGAGGAACTCCTCTCCAAAAAGAGCAGCTCTTTGACAAGGTATTCCTCATTTCCTCCATCAAACTGCCCTTTGCAAGGAGCACACCTGAGCTGCAACAGCCTATTGCGTCTTCCTCCTGAAATCTGATGCTGCCCTGCTTTGATGGCGATCAGTTGATGGCTGCAGAAAAGCTGAATCATGAAACAGAGGTTATAAACAAGGTTATTTTTAACAAAGGGAATGAATCCCACATCATTCCAAAGTCGGGGCAAGGGACTGTCAGCTAGGGCTTACAGGTCTCACTTCGGCCCTGATGTTCTTTATGTCCTGGAGCAAATTAAAATCTCTCCAGCCTTTAATTTACCTCCTTGTAGTGTGGACAAAGCAGCAGACTCCAGTTGTGCTTTGTTTGTGCAGCAAAGCTCCTGGTGTGACAATAAAGCAATGCTGGGAGCCATGTGATGCCAAGGGCTGGCTTGCACTGCCACCAGGCACCTTGCAGAGCTATTTTCAGCCATGCAAAACGATCACACGCAGTATTTCAACAATGTTCATAGCCATTTCAGATGCAGAGAGAGACTAACCAGTCTGATTCCCCTCTCCCATGTTTCACAGCCTTACATTTCAATTCCCACATGAAGCCCAGTAACTTCTGTTTCATTTTGCTCACTGCAAACTCAAAATAGACAAGTTTTGCAACCCAGAGATTCATGCTGTGTCCTTCAGGCACTGGGGTGCTGCTGGTGTGCTGTAGGTAAGCAGCCCAGGGGGAGGGAAGATGGGTCTGGTTCACCTACAGCTAACTGGGAAATTTCCTGAGGATGCCACTTTCTCACATTTAAATTCTTCCAAGAAAAGCATATTTCATTTTTCCTAGGAAAGATGACTCAACTCAGAGAAGCAGGAGATTGAGGTTGGGGCTGGCCAGGCTTCTGTGCACTTCCCAAGAGATATGAACAACTCCACATATAGATCCTTGCAAACCTGTCTTCTCTGCTTCATGCCTGAGTTAACAAGTGCTTTGGGTGTGTCTTCCCAACATAACAGAGATAACTACCAAGGTTAAAGAACTCTAGATTTTTTGAAAATGTTTTGTAAATATACGTATTTAAATATATATATACGTATATTTATTAAAACTTTAGGAGATTGTAACCTCCCTGCCATACTTACTTAAAATGCTGTTAATGAGGACTTTTGCTCCTGGAGGAGCTTACCTTGCTCACTCGAGTTTTCTTTGAATTAAGTAGTGATTTCCACACAAAAATATCAGATAGAACTCAAAGCAGAAATGGGTTGGATCTCGAGTGTGTTCTTTTCCCCCTGGCCCATCTTCACTTACCTGCTGTGGAAGCAGACACCAAACCTGTACTGGCTTGGGACACACAGCAGTGCCTTGGCACAGGTGCCTGAAAACCTCCAGCCTGGCTGTGAGAAGTAGAACAGGACCAACCTTGCAAGCCAGTTCCCTCTTGCTGGTGCCTGCAAGGACATGTGGCTTCATGCCAGCAGATGGAATAACCATTGCCCTGTGCTAGTTATGGGGCAGGGATGCTGCAAGGCTGTGCTAATTAGTGCTTGAGACGCCTCTGTGATCTGTAGATGAAAGGTGATTTACAGCTGCTAATTATTGCTCTCCTTCATGTGAAATCTATTATTTCCTGGTGTCCCTCATTTTGACTCATGCCACATCCCATATTTGGCACAGTGCAGGTTCCTCTCTGTAGAGGTGGTGCTTTACATCTCCAGCTGGTTGCACACTGTACAAGTGTGTGATCTGCTCTCAGCATCCATTCAAGGCAGCCTGGCTGTGTCTATGCTTGGGAAACTTGGGGTGGAATTTGCACAAAGTTGCAACACTTGAGCAGATGGCTTAGCTGGTGGATTCAGAGGGGCTGCATTCACTGATGGGTACTCAACTGGGTTGTGCACTCAACTCTGTGAGCAGTCAGAGGACCAGCTGGGTGAATCAGAGAGGAGAAACAGGAATATCCCAAGCTTCTCTGCTTGGGACTGCCCCAGGGAAGAGGCCAGAGAAGACCAGACTGGGGCCTCTTAGTCTATGGCTTCTCATCTGTGTCCCAAACCTCCTGGGCAGGAATTACAAAGCAGGAGAGGTTTGTGTCTCTGGCAGGTGTCTGGAGGGAAGGGATATTAACGTGGTTTTATGAACAGCCCATGGATAGCAGAAGGACCAGGTATATTCAATGTCCTTCCCACGTTATGCCCCATGGCACATACACGTCATCAGGTTGCAAAACCAAGTAACATTTTGGTCTTATTGCTAAATAAAACAGCAGAAAGTAGCATGTGGTGTAAGGTAGTTGTAACAACAGAGGAAGAAATATTCCTGGTACTCTACACCAAAGCAATTCTAGCACAGAGTGGGATTTCCTTCCCCCTCACTCATTGTGCAGCTCTCCAGCTGGGAAATAAATGGCCACTCACACAAGCTGGCACAAGGCGCTCAGGGATTTTTACAACTGAAAGAGATCTTCCTCCTGCGTAGCCCACAGCAGTTTCCACCTTCTTCCCTGAAGTCCACAAGATTTTAAACCTGCAAATGATGAGACTCCCAGGCAGCCTCACATACCAGAGAACTAGGACTGGATGGGGCTTCCAGTCCCAGTGCAGCCCTCTCTCCATCACCCTGTTCCCTTGGCTCCACCAAGCCCTCCTGGCAGCTGTTTGCCTACACAGTGAATTGGTCTGGGGCTGCCCGTTACTCTCCCCATACAGTAGTCACACTAATTCCAGCTTTGGCTTACTCTCAACAAACCCATTTGAGTCCTGTGCCACCTCCCTGGGAGCCAATGATGGCAAAAGTCCTGCTTGTCCTCTGCAAAAGCCCCACTAATGTACACACAGGCTGCCCATGGGTGTGTAACATGAAGGAATCCGAGTGCTGAGCAGAAACAAGATTGCAGAGCTGCACCCCAGTGGCAATGCACGTGTATACAGAAAGAGACTATTTCAGACGTGTTTGTGCCAAGTGGGCTGATGAAGGCTGCAGCAGTTCTCTGGGCCAGTGTCACCGTCACATCCACCTGCAGATCCCTTTTTGGGGGCCATGAGACCCATGGTCCCTGCAGCCCATGCTGGAGGAACTTGGTGCTTCAGGCTGATGTGACGCCTTCCCCTGCTCCACATTCCTGCAGTATTGTGAATCCTCTGAGGTACTAAGAAGCTAATTCCTTTTCTTGGTACAAGACAATCGAGTCAAACACTGCTATGGGGAGTGTGGCATGGTTACTCATTAGAGGTCCCACCTATGCTGCAAAGGGATAACACAGAAAGATCCCCACCATAAAATCTGCCTTCTACTGTGCTGTATTTTTTTTTTTTTTTTGCTGCAACATTTTCTTCAGAAGATTTTGTCCTGAATTCCTCAATGTGTCAGGGCAGAGGGGCCTTGGGTCCAAAGTTGCTTTGCACATCACTCACCCTCATGGCAGTGTAACCCAGCATTTGCTGGGACAGGGTCCTGCATCGTATTCCTGCACTTCTGTATGGATTCTACTAACTATGGGAAATGCTGAAAATAAGTCTTCAAAACCTAACCCCGCTCAAGCAAAAGCTGATTTTAATGGCTGCTGCTGAGTATTAACCTTAAATGTGTTACCAAGGACTGAGCAGAGACACAAGCCATGAGCACCACTTAGAAATTGACATTTTACATAAGAGGTTGACAAACCAGGATCGTTTTGCCACCTTCAATAACACAAATCATGGTAGAGTATTAGAATTCTTTTATTTTTAGTAGCTGAATATTCACAAATAACAGTTTTTAATAACCACGAATGACGACATCAAACTGCCACACCCCTAACTGAAATCATCACTCACTTCTGGCAGGTAGGGAGGGATTTCTCAGCTTTCCTCCTCCTTTTAAACAACCTCTGCAGCAAAGAAACACTAAAAGGTGGAAAAAACCACACAATCTTGCATGGTGGTGACATTGATAGATGTGATGGTGTGGGCTGTACATGGCGTTGTGATTTTTTATTAAGAACTCTGCACTGCAGAGCTCAGTTAGGAAAAGAAGGAGTGCCTGAGTGCGTGGGGAGAATAGCTTTGTTCTTTGGACATGCAAGAATGTAATGTCAAAGGTAGAAATACAAGAGGGGAACAAGACTCATAAGGGAGGCTATGGGTGGCTGTGAGCATCAGGTACATGCAGCAAATGAGGCCCCAGCCATCAGGTATCCAGCCTTTCAAATCAATTGACTTGGATCAGCAACAAGAGGGCAGGAAATGATGCTCTCAATTTCTGGGACCAGATAAGAGAGGTCCAGTTGTTTTAAACAAAAGGGTTTGGGAGTTTTTCTTTGCTGACTGTTATGGTGGATTACCTGCAGAAGAATGCTTGGTCCCTTCCTCCAGCAAGGGAGTGTTCTTGTCCCTCCTGGCCCACACAAATCACCCATGCAGAGGTGTGCAGAGCCAGGCAAGATGGGGAAGGAGGGATTTCTTCTCCAAAGCTAGCAAATGGCTGCAGCTGCCCCATTTGTCCCTCTCCCAAGCAGCCATGGAGGAACTGCTCTGCAGGGAAGACATGGGTGGCTGTAGGAGCAGTTGGGCTCAGCCCCACAGAAAGCCTGAGTGCCAGCATGTGATGAACACACTGTCCCCAGTCATGTTGCTGCACTGCCGAGGGGAAGAAAACCAAGCTTCAAAGGGAGGGAGGCAGGAAGGGCCCGAGTTTCCGGGGGCGACTGCTCCCCAGTGTTTGTCATCATCCAAAAGGAGAGTAAAAGTTTTTGCTCTTGGGATAATTATTAAAGACATTTGGGTCTTGCTTTCACATGCCCTCTTCTTTGTTTTTTAATTTAACTGTAAGCCCCATCCTGGCTGCTAAACAGGGATCTGTGGAACTGAAGCTTGTTTAAATGTAGTGATTTATGTTCCTTTGGAAGTGAACTGGCATTTCTGAGGAACCCCACCCAAGCCTAGCAAATACCATGGGAGTGCACTGACTCACTGGCTTCTGGCATTCGCTCTTCTCCCTTGATGGCTGGAGCCTGCAGCCAATTTGGGCACATGTGAGACAGTCCTGGTAAGTGAACCCAGATCCCCAGAGACACCTTACATGGAGGAAGTGCCTGCCAAAACCTCTGGCTCCCAGGAGAGGCTCAGAAGGGAAGAACAGCAGCACTGCAAGGCTGAGTCAAGCTGTAATCACTGGAGGGATGTGCTGGAGGAAGCAGCGTGTTGGCACAGCCTCTGCCTCCAGCGAGGGCTAAGAATCTGCTGCCAATTAACAAGTGTTCAAGCCACCCGAAGGCAGAGTCGCCTGCCTGGCAAGCCTTGGCAGAAGTCCCTTTGCTTTGCTACACTGTGACAGCAGACGGGAGGGTAGATGAGCTTGAGGAAGCTCTAAAAAAATTCAGTGCTGCCTGCAGAAAGATCAGCAGCAATACCCTCTGAGCACCTGAGACAGAGGAGCCTGACTTACAAAAATCAGTTCAGCCATTCGCAGGTGCGATCTTCATTAAATAAATAAACAAATAATTAATTAAATAAATAAAAAGACATCACCACATTGCTAAAATGGCCCCTGCCTACTCAGTGCTCTGCTCCCTCACATTAATGCAGTTGTGTTTGATGAATTGAGGCAGAGAAGTCCCTTTTGACTGCAGTGCTCCCAACAGGCTGCAAAGCCACCCTTACAGTCTGGTTCTTGCCCGACTCATGGGGCATCTCCCAGCTTTTGCATACATCCCATATACAAGAAAGTCCCCTGGGAATACCTGTTCACTGCCCCACCCACCCTTTTCCCATGCACCCAGAGATAGCAACACTGATCATGGGTGTACCTGGGTGGTGTTTGCCTTGAAGAGCATGTGCTGGGCTCCTACAGTTCCCAAATGCCATAAAGTAAACCAGCTGGGCTGCTCTTCCCCTGTTTTTTTGGTTTTTTGCTATCCATCCATCCNGGAGGTATCACCCTTTCCCAAATGGGTTCTCATTTCTTCCTCCAGGGCCACTGCTTCAAGCAGAAGTGTGTGACAGGCTTCATCAGAAGCTAAAAGCTGCTCTAAATCTATTCTTGGGCTGCCTGGGCAGCCCAGCCTGCACACTCCCCACCATCCCCAAACACACAGAGGCTTTGCTGAAGCATTACTCAGCTAATATTTCTTTTTCCATGACTTACAAAAGGTACACTAATCACTGTGGGAGAGCAGGAAGGCCCAGGAAGGATTGCCACTCCTTGCACCACCACAGCTCCAACCCCTGACCCTCAAATGTGACAGTGTGTCTATCTCACCTACTGAGCTGTGCATCCACCTCTGTGCCAGGGTTCGGCTGCAATCCTGGAAAGCCTTCCCAGTTAGTTAGCTAGTGTCTGTTACTCTCTCCCAGCCTGTTGCTGGATTTATTTACCTCAGTGACAGGTCTTTTGGGGACTTGCAGCATCAGGCCTAGACCTCCTTTGAAACTTTATACAGATGGGAGTACGAAAAGAGCTCAGGAGCAAGAAGATATAAATAAATGGGAGATGTCTGCTCTTGGCTGAGAATAACCCTGTTTGATGGAAGAAAACTTTTGTCCTATTTTCTGTTTTATCAGTGGAATAGCACTTGACGAGACCACTGCTCAGATTTTTTTTTCTTGCCATTCAGAGGAAAACATTGTGACCCAGGCTGCTGTCCTCACACATTCGGGGTCACCAGATGTGACCCAGGCTGCTGTTCGCACACGTCCAGGGGTCACCAGATGTGACCCAGGCTGCAGTTCGCACACGTCTGGGGGTCACCAGATGTTGCAGGCCGAAGCTGGGCGTGTCCCAATTTCAGGAACACTGAAATGAAACTCACACCACGGCTATTTTAGAAAACTCCTACTTTAATTCAATCTGACTCCAGTATTTATAGATATGTACAGAGGTCAAGGGATTGGCTACACAGGTCGCCACCTCTTCAACCTGGATGGTGGACATCACCATCAATCATTTCTTCTCTCACAGGAGAAGTATGTAAACATTCTAAAAATAGATATTGTTTTCATGAAGCTGTGTGAGAAAGTTCTACAGAAAGACAAAAAGACAGAAAGCTCAGGGCAACAAAACATATCTGCTTTAACAGAGATGATGTTTCCTTGCAGACAGAAAAACAGCCCGTACCCAAGCTGCAGCAGAGACAGCTCATCAAAGCTCCAACAAAGCTGCTGTTGTGCTGTAAGGCAGCAAAGCAAACAGCCTGCGCCTGTTATCATTTGGGCTTCACATGTGCAGCACTATGACCACCATTAACAACAGCATGGGCTAAATTCTCATATCCCTGCTCTGATTCCAGCCGTGTTTCACTAACAACCCTACTCTTTTCCATAAAGCTGCCAGGGAAATAGTCATTGTGGAAAAACAGGACTTGGAGTGGCTGCATGGCCTGACCTTGCACAGTGCATTAACCTCTTCAAGAATCCATCAGCACACAGGGATTGCATCACCAGCTCCCAATATCAGCTCCCAAAGGAGGCAAAAATGAATATTTGCTATCATAAATCATACCTTATAAACAAGCATCATTTAGTGGAGGAAAATGGGGGCTCAGGAAGCCGTCAGAATCTGGGACTTTGCTGGTGAGCTGGGAGTTCTCTTTCCCTGTTTCGCAACACAAAGAGGGCTCAGGCAGAGGGTAAGCAAAGGAGCTCCCTCTCCCCCAGCCCCAAGGACTGGCCTCTCTGGGAAGTAGTATTGGGAGCACAGGGGACTTTAAGAAGAGATTAGGCGAATTTGTGGGTGGTGGGCACACAAAGATCTGGGAAGCAGGAGAGACACATGGAATTTCAGATGAAACAGTTGCAAAAAAAATTTCCTGTCTGCTGAAACATTTTAATTGACTCCAGGATACCTTCAACAATGGCTGTCTTTCTGAGAGTGGGATACTGTGTAAAAGTATCTCCTGGATGTATAAACAATGTTTCAGTGGGGAAGAGGAATACAGGGCAACATCCAAAAGGACCAACATCACCTAACCTGGGATATTCTCAAAAGGCAACATTTAGATGTATTGAAATAAATGCCTTTTTCCCATCTAAAATTTTGACCAACACCAGCATATTCAAACAATGCACTTTACTTTCAACAAACTGCTCCTAGAGCTTTTTTTTCTTTTAGGGCTTTGCTCCTCAAAGACACACATTTTCCCAGGGGAGAGGTCCGAACCAGGTGGGGCCCGGGCCTTTGGGGAGAAAGGCAGGAGCCTGGCACAGGCTGGGGATTGGTGTTTCCATAGCTCCCTCTAGTGTGTACAATCCAAAATGGGATTGAACACACAAGGAATTTCATGCACTCCTAAAATGCAACCTAAAATAGATTTAATACAACAGGAACTTAAAATGTATTCCCAGAGAAGATGTCTGCTCTACTAAAAATTCTGCCACTCTTGCACAGAAAAACAGCTACCGAGGCTGCAGGAGCAGTTGGCTGAATTTTGCGTGCTCACAGTCTGATTTCCTGTGTTTCTGAACCCAAAAATTAAAAGGTCAGAAAGACTTCTGTAATAGCAGCTATGGCCTATTTTTTACCTATTGCTTTTTCATTTATTCATATCTTCATCAAGGACTGATCTCCCTATTAGAATAATAGGGTTATTTTCTGAGAGTAATCTAAGAAAATAAATTAAAAAGTCTAAACCTTTCATTAGATCTCAAAAAGATGGAACTTCTCGGTCAAGGAGAGCTGAGACACTCAGGAATAAATGTCCAACAAATAGCATTTATTAATTATGCATATTCATGCTCACAGCCATGGACAAATGCAGCCTCCACCAGCAGGCTCACAGGAGGCTGTCTTCAAACTAATGTTAAGTAAACAGCTCCTTTATTGGTCTAAGTAGTCACATAGTAAAAGAGGTCACATTTCCAAGTAGCTGTAGAGCAAAATAATAGAAAAGCTATTAAAGTCCAGAGAAAGATTGCATCATATTGCCTAAATTAAAGCCTAAATCAGTACAGATGTATGTTGCCCTGAGTTTTCTGTCTTTTGTCTTTCTGTAGAACTTTCTCACGTAGCTTTCATGTAAATAATGTCTATTCTTAGAATGTTTACATACTTCTCCTGTGAGAGAAGAAATGATTGATGGTGATGTCCACCATCCAGGTTGAAGGGGTGGCGACCTGTGTAGCCAATCCCTTGACTTCTGTACATATCTATAAATACTGGAGTCAAAATAAAATTAGATAGAGAGTTTTCTACACAGCCGTCTCCTGAGATTCATGCCAGTGTTCCTAAATTGGAACATGCCCAGCTTCGCCCCGTGACATCTGGTGACCCTGAATGTATGAGGACAGCAGCCTGGGTCACATCTGCTGACCCCCTGCCGTGCAGATCTTTCACACAGCTGTGCATCTGAAGGAAAGGGTAAGAAATGACTTCTTACCCCATCACAGATAGCACTGTCATCCTGGACCAATGGTTTGGGGTGCTGGAGAATGAGAAATCCCCTGTTTCTGCAGAGGAATTCCGGCTGTTGTTTTTTTTTTTGCTAGAATTCGTGGATTCTGCAGCAATGAGGATGTTGCTTTTTCTCTGGCAGAATGGGAGAACATTGGAAGCTGTTTGCTTCAGGCCTGTGCAAGAGAGACCGGTGGGCATTATTCGAAGC